>JAUBNZ010000392.1:0-17700 GCA_032355485.1 Bonnemaisonia californica
CTTGAGAAAAAGGTCCAAATGGCCAATGGGGTTGCAAATGTGCGGCCGCACTTACCGTTCCACGTAGAAGTCACCAAATTCGGAACGAGGACAGTTATGCTCCAACGGAGGGTTTTAATACGAACAGTTGGTGGAGCTCCACCCCTGGTTTTGACTGTCAACCAGGAGGAAGTAGTTGGACCTCTGGAGACAGTGTAAACACCGGCTGCAGCCGGACAAGAACCAAACCCGGAGGGGGAGGTGGGAGCTTTTCATTTTTGGAGAATCCTGTCCCTCACAAGAAACCATCAGCTGATGTTGCGACCGGATGGCGAGAGAAATTGCGCCAAGATCTAACAAGATTCAAAGACGAAGCCTTCGTCGAAGAAATATTATCCATTCTGGAAAAGCACGCCGGCATGTTGGATGGCAAGCTAGGCGAAATCGCCGTCACCCTACATAGGATACAATTAAAACCGAGCACGGTTCCAATACGTCAGGCACCTTACAGGGCCGGACATCGCAGTCGCGAGCTTATTACTAAGCAGATTGCTGATATGGAAGCGTTCAATGTAGTTGAAAAAGCCTGGTCAGAATGGGCTAGCCCCGTTGTTGTGAAGGACGGCAGTCCAAGGTTTTGCGTCGACTACAGGAAGCTAAACGTAGTCACCATACGGGATGCCTACCCAATTCCACGCAAGGATGACTGTATTGGTTCTTCAGGAGAGGCAGCTATTTCTACAACGCTTGATTGCAACAGTGGCTACTGGCAAATACCGGTCGATCCGGAGGACCGTGATAAGACAGCCTTTGTATCCCACGGGGGATCATATCGCTTTACGAGAATGCCCTTTGGTCTTTGTAACGCGCCGGCTACGTTTCAACGCGTATTCGATATTGTCCTAGCTGGAGTCAAATGGCAATACTGTCTAGTATACCTGGACGATTTCATCATCTTTTCGAAATCTAGTAAGGAGCACCTTCATCATGTGGATACAGTACTAGGAATTATACGCGCCGCTGGCGTCAGTCTCAAGTTCAAGAAGAGCGCGTTCTTCAAGAATTCAGTAGATTACCTGGGTCACAGGATTAGCCCCGGAAAGCTAGAAGTATTGTACAGCGGTACAGAGGCAATCCGAAAATCTATCTACCCTACCACTAAAACGCACCTGCGTAGTTTCCTGGGGTCATGCAATGTGTACCGAGGATTTTGCGACGCTTCGCCATTCTGGCGGCTCCACTAACAGACTTGCTAAAGAAAGGCTTGCCGGATAACTTACGAAGTCCGCCAACTACTGAAAAAATCGAAGCTTTCGACAAGTTAAGGAATGTCCACATCACGCCGCCGGTGCTCCGGATTCCTATGCCTAATCTACCGTATGTCCGAGATGTGGACGCGTCCAATTACCAGCTCGGCTACACTCTCCTGCAGGAGTTTGAAGGACTGTTACATCCCATTGGGTACTGGAGCCGAACCATGGAAGATGCGGAGCGCCGCTATACTACAACAGAAAAAGAGTACCTCGCGGTATTTTGGAGTATTACGCTGCTGCGTCCTTATATAGAACGAAGTCGGTTTGCGATGCGAACCGATCACGACGCACTGACATGGATTCTCTCGATATCGCCATCAGAAGGTCGCTTAGCCCGATGGAGACTGCGGCTGTTAGAATTCTACTTTGATATTAAGTACCAGCCTGGTATTAAAAATTTGATACCCGACTCCCTGTCGCGGATCACGACGCTTGGAGGGACACACGCCCGTTGGACGACGATATCGAGACTCTATATGCAGAAGAATATGTCTCAAATCGTGGCCAATCTACGGGCCACGGAGATCTCGCATGCCAAGGAGACCTATTGCAACATTGCAACACGGGGACCTGGGACAGTGCAGTACCGAATCATCGGAAACAGGCACGTATCCTGTGCCTTGTGAGTCAAAGGTGCCGTGTGTAGACGATCTAACGGTAGCTCCCGAATCACATATGTATCCTAGCGAATGGGGGGGAATATTTGCCATGAATCTATTCGGTAACAGATCTAGTACCCCAGCCGATTACATCACCGGAATGGATTTTAGAACAGATCCATGGCCCGTATTGTCAAGAGCTTAAGCAGAAAAGAGATGAGAAAACCACAGACAGGTTCAACCTGAATGAAGAAGGTATTCTAATAAGGAAATTCCCGCTGGACTCAAGAATACAGGTGTTAGTACCCGTGACTTTGTGTTCAAGAGTTCTTCTGAACCATCATCACCCGCCGATGGCAGGTCATCCTGGAGTACGAAGGATGCACGATACGCTGCGGCGTGGTTATTTCTGGTCAGGCATTATTTCCCAAGTCTACGCTACGGTACGAGCCTGTACAACGTGTGCCCAAGATCGCATCCAATTTATTAAACATATAATAAGCTAAAGCTGTTCCCAGCATTAAAACCGCTGGAAAGCGTAGCAATGGCCATTCTAGGGCCGCTGCCCCGCACAACAAGAGGCCGAATCTATGTGTTAGTGATCACCGATCGCTACACTAAACTATGCAGCCTGCTGGCGCTTGAAACGACAACGGCAACGACGGTTGCAAAGGCATTCGTAGAAGACTGGGTGTTCGTCTATGGGCCGCCCAAATGTCTGCTGACAGATAATTGCACCCAATTTAGATCCAATCTCTTCATGGATACATGCCGCATAATGGGAATCAAGCAAGCCTTTACGACAGCCTACCACGCACAGACTAATGGTCAGGTGGAACGTCTAAATCGCACGCTTGCGTCAATGTTGCGCCATTATGTGGCGGAATACCAGAGCGCCTGGGATGAGTATTTGCCGGCACAGGCTTACGCGTATAATCGCTGTGTCCACCGGACAACTAATACTACCCCCTTTGAGCTGACACTAAATCGGCCGCCGTCACACTTGGGTCAAGGAATCCTCCGCAGGGATAAGCGAGACGCAGCATGGATGCGTAAACACTGGAGAACAAGGCTAGAAATGGCTTTCCAGAATTCATCATCAACGCTGCTGCGCACTCAATCCGCTACAAAAAGGATTTCGACAAGGTGGTGCGTACGGTAAACCGTCATCTTCGGTCAGGCGATCAGGTCTTTATCGACTACCAGGAAAAGTCCCAAGAAGAAACTCAGCTGGGTCGTACAAGAACTAAGCTTGACTATAAATCAAGAGGCCCCTACACGGTCATTGCAAATCGTGGGCACACGTTGGATCTCGAAATCGACGGAGTAGTGGAGCGGATCAGTTACGATCGGATACATCCGGCCCCCCAGACCACAGCGGTTGATGATACAGATCCACCCCTACTACAGTCGACAGAGACCAACGCCCCAACGACTACCCGGTCCACAGAGCCGGAAGAAGGGCTGCAAAAAGCGAAAATTTCGGCAGAGGTTCCCAGAGCATCTACAAGAAATACCCCGGCAGGGGAAAGATTCGTCATCGAAAGGATCACGAAAGAGGTCGTTGATGCAGAAGGAGCCCCGATCTTCAAGTTCCGATTGCATGGGTACTCAGCGGAGTTCGATACTTCGGAACCAGTGTCAAGTTTGGACCAAGCGACCATACAGCGTTTCAGGAGTACACTAGCAGCGCGCAAGGTACGCGAAAAGCAGAAACACAGCAGTGTATCGCAAAAAGATGCACGTGGGCAACTAGAATTGGAAACTTTCTACGGAAAAATAAGATTCCGGTGGCACTGTACGACCAAAGCAAACGTTCGCTAACGGTTCGCAGGATCTCACGCCTAAGTTGGGGAGGGGACACATAAGGTCAGGAAGAAGTTCGAAACGAAATTCGTCGCAAGATCAACCTAGCTAGGATTTAAATAACTTCCTATTACACGTCTTGCAATCGGAATTTTGGGTATTGACGGGGAAGTTTCCCTATACAAGGCGGTCCAAACAGATTGAAAAACGGAGTTAAATCCTACATCTGTTGATGATAAGAACGGCAAGCTACCCAATAGACATCGAAGGAAAAAATGGAGGAAAAGATGACGTCCCATACAATATAGCGTCCACAACCCATATGGAAGTAAAGAGTGGACCATTACCCAACTGGTAAGGTCACTTATATGGAAAGCGGAGCATAGCGATTTTTGGCTGACTTTCGAAGGAAAAGCTTAACATGGAGTAGCCCAAGCAAGAAGAGGGATAGGTAAAGCGAATTGGGAGTCACGCCTCTTTGGGGCGAGACAAATGGCACAGCAGTGCAGTCGATGGACAAGACAGAAGAACTTCAAGTTTATTTGAACATGCAAGAGGGAGAAAGGCTAATTCAAACGTCAGCGACGAACGATCGGAATCTCGTCACTATCTGTATCAAGCTCAGGCACCAAAGCCGACTCACCACGCCCGGATCGACGAACTGCAGCAGCAGATGGACTGGCAAGGGGAACATTGGGCCTCTTCCGACGAACGCCAACAACCCGGCCAACAGCAGCCCGACCAAGGTTCGCTAAAGCATTGGCGGCTCGAGAACGAGTGACTACGGGAGATGTGCGGGGAGACATTTCACGGAACTCAATCGAGGGTATAATAGGAGTTGAAGCCGGCCCAGAAGGATCAGTTCCCTCTCCAGCAGGAGTTGAAGCCGGCCCAGAAGGATCAATTCCCCCTCCAGCAGGAGTAGAGTTCGATTCAACAGGTGTTTCGTCGAGTTCGACGGGGGTGGAAGTCGAGTCAACAGGCGTAGGGACCCAAGCATGGACTAAATGTTGCGAAGTATTCTGCTGGGGAATCACGAGTGGCAAGGGTGAAGCGAGGGGCATCCGTAGGATCGCTTGCATACGGGTGAAATACTTCAAATTGAGGATAAAAGAAGTACCTAACCGAACAAGCTCAGCAGCAATAGCATCCCTCAAGATATTTCCAACTTGCGCCTCGTTCAGCTTAACTTTGACCCTCTGAAGGAAAGGCTCCTGCGCAAGACGGACCTCAGCGGAAACTGCAACCTCAATCGTGAGCTGATCTCCACGCAGGCGTTGCTCAGCCAAGTCAGCGTCCCGTGCAGCTAAAGTAGCGGAACAACCTTCATGTTCTTGCAGCTGCAATCGAAGCTCAGTAAACTCAGTTTCCAAAGAAGATCGACGAGTCTCGTCAACTCGCAGCTGCGAATTCAAGTCATCGATGATACGCCCCTTTGCAGCCACGTCAGCGGCGGATAAACGTAACCAGTGAGTCGTGGAGTAAAGAAGGGTCTCCAGACGACCAATATTGCCGTCGCCTGATCCTACACGAGAATGGGACAGTTCAGGCTGAACGGAGGCCCTCGTAACGACTGCAGTCGAGCCGGCAACTGGAAAACCAGAGGAAACGGGAAGACCAGCGTCTAAGGAAACGTGAATATGAGGACTACCAGCTGGTACGGCGAAAGTGTAGTACCTCGCACGGGGGGTACTACGGATGTTTGATTTATTGCCACCGATATGGCCCTGTAATCACCCCAAAAAAGGGGGTGATAGGATGGATGGTGGTGCTTATAAAATAATAAGTTTTGGAAAAAGGTATGAGAAGGGGTTGGATCGGTTGGCAACCGAAGGGATACTATCACTGTAAGAACCCACCCCTCCCTGTAATGGGAGGGGTCTACTGGTTGTCAGTATTACTGTAAGCCCTGTCAGCCGCTGAAATGGGTTGGCAGTCAAGGTCTACAATCATAACAACCCCACTGCGGCTGTATTGAGGTGGATTGATGTCATTGGCCGAGGATAAGGGGCTACTAACCACCGCCTCTCCTAAGAGGGGACTGGGTAACCCATCAATATCGTACCCATTAAAATGGGTAGGATAAGGGACCCACAACCGCCAAATCTACGGGTAACCTAAAATTTGCTTATTTCTAGGGAGATAGCAAATCAGCGACCGGCATGGGTGGCGTAAGAATCTTGGGCCGCCCAATAGTCTTCAGCGGGCTTCGAGACTGCCCGCTGATTGGCTGATTGAGGCTATGGTGTATTTACTGTGTAGAAATAATTTAAGGGGTTAATAATCTAATGCCGCGTATAAATATCACTCCGCTTATCGGAGTGACCCTAAGAATAAACGGGTACGCGAGTTACCCCCCCTCAAACTGAGTTTCTTGTGCAACTTCTCCCCGCGCCTATCTCTGAGTTCTCCGCGACTCTGGGAGAAACAGAATAGGTTAGCTCGTCCCAGTTGCTCTCCGGGACTCGCGTACCATCCTCTCGACCCACCGCTTCGTCGGCCCACTTGTGGGAAGATTCAACTGTCACTGTCGCTTCTTGCCCCAGGACAACCTGTCCTCCAGAAGGCCACGAAAACTCGGCTCCTTCCCTTTCTTGTGACAAGGGAAGGAACATTTTCTGCGCCTAAAGCCTTGCGTCGTCCCCTAAGGGGACGAAAGAGCTTGGTTAGCACGACAGATCAACTCCGAGAGCCCTTTCCCCATCTTTCCGGCCCCCACCGTCCCGTTTCCGGGACAGTGTGTCCAAGAAAGCCTCAACCTCTCCGCTTCTCCACGGTCTACAAACCGTGGAGGCACTTTTGCCGCGCCCCTTCCTGAGTTCTACACCTGAAAGGGGTAGAAACAGACTGGCTTAGCAAAACCAGCTCGAAACCCCGAGCGGTTGACCCAATTTCTTCCCTTCCGACCCATCCCCTTGGATGTCCCACTTTGCGGGACGTTCCTCATCTTCACGGTCACCCCCTCCCCAGTGCTAGGAGGGTGCGGATCCACTTCCCCATCAACCCTCCACTTGTACGGCCACCAGGTGGAGATACCATCCTCTGGCGTGACCCAGTCAACCGCCCCGTCACGAGTATCCTTAAAGCATATGATAAGGATACTTTGGACTCCCGAAACCCCCTTAGGCGACACTCAGCCTCACCTCCCCGGAGGAGTCGCTCTACAACCCTCTCGAAGGCCAGCTACCGAGAATTCACTAGGAACCTGTAGTCGCAACCTCAGTTCTCCGGAGGTTGCGGAATACTACATTGGTATCCCGACCTAGAACGTTTGTCCTTCGAAAGAAAGCCAGAGGCATAGATGGCGACTAAGAAAAAGGCTGCAGGTGCGTCGACTGAGGAATCGACGCACCTGTCCGTTCGAGAGGACGTCGAGGACCTACTCGACGTCCGTATTGACAAGCTTCGTGCCGATCTCCTCTTGTCACTCTCTCCCGAGTGTAGGACAAATCGCCGATTGTCCCGGAATAACGTCGGTTGACGTGTGGAAGGGTCGGGAAAGGTACCGATACCTGGTGAGTCCGCCAAAACCCGCGGATGCCGGCTGGCATATGAGGAACACGAGTGCCAGGCCCGGGGCCGTGCACAGCAATGCAATTTTTAGTTTTTAGCTACGTTAGTTATGATAAGATACTAACGTCGGCAGCCTGTAGATTTGAGTCACTTGGGACCACAAGGGCCAAGTGACCCCCGCAGAACCAGTTGAGGTCCTGTAATATTTAGTGCGTAAGTAACCATTAGGGTTGCTTCCACAGTACAGTAAGGAGTTAGCAGAATCAAGGTTAGAAAGCAGAGGTCGAGTTTGACAGCCCAACGTACCGTCAGCCTGCTCGCTTTTCTCCTTTCGCCTATGTACCAACGCACGCTTGCGACCGTCCTAACTCCCCGTGGTCGATCCCAGTCTCTCCGCCCTCAACTGTCGCGTGCCCCAGGACGTAAAACACCCTTGTGCACGAGTGTCCCACTGCACATAAGCTCGGCTGAGCATCTTTCTCCCTAGCATAATACACTTTGGTGGGTACCTATTCCGCTCTACCACGCTACCGCTCCCGCTGGAGACTTGGCGTCAACCACCTTCACCTTCTACCTTGCTTCCCTTACACACCGTCGTGTCCAATCAAGACTATCCGAACTCCGTGGAGCTGTCGGTCCTACCCGGTTTACAACCGTACGACAGCTGTCGAAACTACTCTCTAGTCACTTAGAGAGGGGGTAGTTTTGTCCCACAGTCTGAGTCTGAGTGGCGCCCTTGGATAGGTAGTTTAGCATGTCCCGCTAGTCCCAATAGAAGCCCATCATTCATCCCGTCCATCCTTCCTTATAGCTGTATCTACACCAGTCTTCCTCGATCCTTTCTTCCCTCATCAAACCCTTCCATCCTTCCCACTGCTTCATGTCCCCTTCCGCCAGCACAGATCCTTCGAATCCTACCGCCCCCGTGACGACGAATTCCAGCCTCCTCCCCAGCGATGGGAAGGAGGTCGGGGCGTCAACCTGCGGAGGGGTGTCAACCCAGCCGGCGTCTTCAACGGGAGATCCCTTCCTCGCTCCGCTGGAGCCTGCAGAGCTTCTCCCCATTGATGGGCAGAAGCTCGCGGCGCCCCCTAGCGAGCCAATAGATCTGACCAAGCATTCCGCCCACGTGCGGACGGGTCCGTGCACCGTCGATCCGACGAATCCTCCAGCCCCCGCGCCCACAGCCTCCGGTCTCCTTCCCAGCGATGGGAAGGAGTCCGGAGCATCAGCCCGCGTGTGTGTGGTAGCTCAGCCGGCGTCCTCATCTGGGGGTCGTATCCCCATTCCTTCGGCGCCTGTAGAGCTTCTGCCCAGCCATGGGCACAAACCCGCCGCGCCCCCTAGCGATCCAATCGACTTAACTGCTGCCTCTCCGGCACCGGTTCCGAATGCGTCTTCCGTCAATCGTGATGGGGGAGAGCCCCGCAGGGGGACCTCCCAGGCCAACGATACTGCGGCACCCGTTACTGTGGATGCGGGCGCGGATGCTCCCGAGCCTATGGACGTCTCTGTCGCACCCACCCCATCGGTGGGTGTGTGCGACGAGGCTGGTCCACCGCTCCTCGGTCACGAAGCGCTCGCCGAGGACTGGGAAAGGAATCCCTACAGCCATAATAAGTTGGCTGAGGGGCTCCTGTTGTCCTCTGGGGACCAACACGAGGAAATGCGCGTGCTTGCGCGTCTCGCTCAGCGAGACGCGCACGCCGCGAGCCAGTGTTGGTGCCGATTGTTTCTCCTCCCGGATCCCGGTTAGCGCTATCGGATCCCGCGGGGATCCGATGCGGCCGTACCTATCTCCACTATCCGTGGGAAGCGCAGTACGTCGAACGCATGCAGGCCACGCTCTTCGACATGCCTTTCGAAGGCATGTAGGTAGAGCTGGCCCCGATGATCAAGTGCGAGAGCTTTGTATATCCCTTCCCCGTGCCTCTGTTTAGGAGCCAGAAGTACGACGCGATGCACGCACGTGCCCTGACCTGCAAGCATCAGTGTCTTCTTTCGGCGGAGGACTACCGAATCTATGCCCGTAAGGCGAAGAGGAACTCCCGAGTTCCTAGTGACCTGTGTCTCCCACCGGAGGAGTTCGAACCGCTCCCATCCTTTTTGTTAGGAGCGGCGGCTCCTCCGGATAACCTGATCTACCCAGACCCCCGGCCTTGCTCTATTTTGCAAGGTCGCCGGGTGGGGCATCCGTGAGTCCTATCGTACGGCAGAAGTTCCATCTGCTCCTCAATCTGGAGCGAGGGATTCTAACGGGGATGGCTCTCCACGCAGAGAGCCATCTCCACAGAACCGTGCCCGTGGTCTCCATTGCCTGCGGGGAGCAGATCCTCCAGAGGATAGCTGGGCTAGAACCGTTGTCTCCCTGTCAAGGCTTCCCGACTTCGGGATTTCTGGAGTGGCAGACAGTGTAGGACAATCACCGATTGTCCCAGGATAACTTCGGCGGACGTGGAGAAGGATCGGGAAAGGAACCCATACCTAATGAGTCCGCCAAAACTCGCGGATGCCGGCTTGCACATGAGGAACACGTGTACCAGGCCCGGGGTCGCGCACAGCAATGCAATGTTTAGTTTTTAGCAACGTTAGTTATGATAAGAGACTAACGTCGGCCACGTGTAGATTTTAGTCACTTGGGACCACAAGGGCCAAGTGACCCCCGCAGGACCAGTTGAGCTCCTGTAAGATGTAGTACTTAAGTAACCATTAGGGTTGCTTCCACAGTACTGTAAAGAGTCAGCCGACTCAGGGTTAGAAAGCAGAGGTCGAGTTTGACAGCCCAACGTACCGTCGGCGAGCTCGCTTTGCTCCTTTCGCCTACGCACCAACGCATGCTTGCGACTGTCCTAACTCCCCGTGGCCGATTCCAGTCTCTCCTTCCTCAACTGTCGCGTGTCCCAGGACGTAAACCCCCTTGTGCACGAGTGTCCCTCTGCACATAAACTCCGCTGAGCATCTATCTCCCTAGCATAATAGCCTCTGGTGGGTATTGATTCCGCTCTACCACGCTCCCGCTCCCGCTGGAGACATGGCCTCAACCCCCTTCACCGTCTACCTTGCTTCCCTTACACACCGCCGTGTTCAATCAAGACTATCCGAATTCCGTGGGGCTGTCGGGCCTACCCGTTTTACACCTGTACGACAGCTGTTGAAACTACTCTCTAGTCACTTAGAGAGGAGGTAGTTTTGTCCAACACAGGCTTTCTCGCGAGTTTCTTTTCAGCATCGGTATGTAAACCTCAAAAGGGTCGGGCAAGGGGCTTTTGTTAAGTCGAAGGAGCGGACCGACGACCTTTCTGCCATGTTTGACCAGACGTTCGTCGTTGGAGGGTTTGATGCCAAGGAGCAAAAGATTCATGATCAGACGCAAATTACCGCTGGGAAGAGCAAGAAGCGGACTGAGCGTGCAAATGGGAAAACCACAGCGGATTCTTGGCACGTCGAGCCAAGCTGCGCGTGCGCAGGATGCGGGGGTCGGAGACCCTCCAGCGCCCAAAAGCGGAAGCGAGCCGAGCCCTTGGAAGCGTAAACCACAGCTGCTACTGGTGCGCCGAGCCGACCTCCTGGTGCGTCGGACGCCGAGACGGGGCTCCCTTCAAACGCCCAGGATGAGAGGCGAGACCTGTAGTCTAGTACCTGGCGCGATTGTGCATGAGTATAAACGTACAAGCGTTCGCTTTTTTCTGCTTCTCGGTTCCCGTTGTCGCTATGCCGTGGCGACATTGGCTGGCCTCCCTTTTCGTGAAGGCCGTAGTCCTCTTCCGCGGAAGCCGTCGCATTCAGTTTTCCGAGGATGTGGGGGGGGAGTTGCCCGTGTGGGTGGCAGTTGTGCAGCAGGGGGAGATCTTCTGGATAGCCACGAGGGTTTCCAGGGTAATCGTATTGGACGTTTTCAAGAGGAGAGGGAAACGTCCATGGCCATGAGTGGTCTACGTCGCGTAAAGATGCGGGCGTGTTTCTTGTATTACCACCATTTTTGGTGGTATTACGTGAACTATAACATCTCGACACTACTACAGTAACCGACTGGTCAACTACTGTAACCAATCACCCCTCCGTACACAGGGAAGAGTGTACACCTCGCTGTGGGAACTGTAAGCCCCGTCAGAAGCCCTAAGGAGTATGGTAACCAGGTTACTAAATGGTCAACCAAGCACTACAGTACCGGACACAGGAGATGATTCTAATTGGCCGGATAATGGGGCTACTACACTGAACACCACCAACTTTTCGGGGTGGTATACTAACCGCTCACTAGCCCCACGCGATATTGGGGTAAGTGTAAGTCGGTCCTTTTGAGGGGTACGCGCCACCACAGCCGCCGCCCTCCCTAAGGGCAGACCCCCATTCCAGGCCCATTTTCTTGGATTTGCGGCTACCACGAGCCCGGCTACCCTACCCACCCCGCGCGAGGGGGATGCGCAACGGATCTACTGCCAGCCAAGAAGGAAACAGCAGACTACGGACTAGTCGCTGATTGACTGAGCATTGTTTATAGTAACTTTAATTAATATAATTAAGGGGGTTAATGAAATACTAGTATAAATACCACTCCGAATAGAGGAGTGCTGTGTATATAAACGAGCACGCGAGGCTCTCCCCCTAAACTTCGCTTCTGGAAGAGAACAGCAACACCCGCGTCTCCATCTGCGCTTCACCCTTCGCTAATGGTGAAAACACTTGTGGTTAGCTATCCCGTTGGCTCTCAGTCCTCGCTTACCCATACCTTCGACCCATTTCCTCTGTCTTCCTGTGCCCGGGACGACGCCATCCTCTAGGTCAAACCTTTCCAGGACAGCCTGTCCTACGAAAAGGCCACTAAACCTCGCCTCATTCCCGATCTTCCGACACAGGAAGGAACATTGTCTGCGCCTCCAAGCAGTGCGTCGTCCTCCAGTGGGACGAACAAGCTAGGTTAGCCACGTCAGATGGACACCCGAGTGCCTTTATTCCCATCTTTTCGGCCTTGACCGTCCGTTTCCAAGACGGTGTGTCCTCAGATTCTTCATCCTCCCGGCTTCTCCACGGTTCTATGACCTGTGGAGAACCAGGGGTTGCGGCTCTACTTGCGCTCTACCCCTGTCAGTGTAGAAACAATCTTGGTTAGCCCAAAACCAGCTCGACAGTCCGAGTGTTTGTTGATATCTCCCCTGAGACCAATCCCTTGGACGTAACCCTGCGCGGGACGTCTCTCATCTTCAAGGCCACCCCCTCCCCTTTGCTCCGGAGGGCGCGGAATATCCGACCCATCAACCCTCCACCTGTGCAGCCACCAGGTGGAGATACCTTTCACTGGTGCGACCCAGTAACGGCAACGTCATGAGTATCCTTCCAGCGCATGGAAAGGATACTGTGGTCTCCCACAACCCTCTTGGGTGCCAATTGTCCAAAACTCCACGGAGGAGTCGCTCTACCACCCTTTTCGAAGAGCTGCTACCAAGAGGTAACTAGGACCTGTAGACACACCCTCAGTTCTCCGGAGGGCGTGTAATACTACATTTCCGTTACAGTGCTTGTTGCGAGATATGCACACGTCGTGCGACCACACTAAAAACATCGGGGAAAGTTTTGGTGTTCGCCTTTTCCTGTCCCGGATGGAGTGTCTGGGGGTCTGATGGAAAAGGACGGGAGAAATGGCCACCCATCACCTAGGTCCTCCTTTCTTGGACAAGGCGGCAGCCTGGGATTTGTGCACCCTTAAGGTACACATTCAGATATTCGGTCGGCACGTTCTGTGATTTTTTCCATCACAAATATCTAATTAGACGCAGCCAAAATTTCGGCGACCAGACGGTTAAGGACGTGTTCGGGGGAGCGTTACTGACCGTCTCGCTGTGGAAGCCGGGGCTACTGCACGGATGTTTAGACCATCTGTGTTAACCGTCTACGCCATCCCCCAGCCGCGGGCGGTTGGTGACTCAGTGATGCAAGGCTTGACGGCGGACCGACATCAGGGGGGATGATGAGGAGGCGGTGGGCGCGAGACGACGAAAGGAGGCGGATGCCTGGAGGGGAGCCATGGTGGCGAAAATCCTCCGGCGGGGTTGAAGGTGACCGTCATTCGCGTAAATCCTTTCAAGATACTCTAGATAGACCTTGGCCCATATTACCGTAGGATGCCGCATCGTTTCGACGATGTGCCGTTGCAAGTAGTTGGCGAAAGGGACCCGACGTCTGCTTTGTCGCCGATTGGCGGTTTTGACGAACGGAGCCTTAGCAGGGTCCGGGAGGTTGTCTTGCAGTTCTCAGGTGTCCTCCTCCGGGGGATACCCGTACCATGGTACCCTAAAACTCGGGCGCCCCCTGTCATCTTGCGCTTCGGCGACAATTTTGTCGATGAGAAACTCCCCGGATGCGAGTTGTGTCGCTTGCCGTTCGAAGGCCACGGGGGAGGGATCCGCAGGGGTGGGCGTGTGGTCGGGGACTTCCGCTGACGCGGGTGAAGTTGACGTATGCGGCAGGGCCGGAGCGCCTGGTTCGCCAATTTTGGGCAGGTCCAGAGCTCCTGTCCCTTCACTTCTTTGAGGCGACTGCCTGATCCAATCGGAGATTACAATTTCGGGAACGTCGCTGATGAAAATGTCGAAGGTGTGGCCATGGCAGCCAGTAACCAGATACGGGCCCACGGTAGTAAAATGGAGCTTCGATTTCCGGTTACCCGGCTCGGCGTCATCTCCGTTTGATCTGGGGATGGGGCGTCCGACATCTTCCAAGAACACCAGGTCACCCACATGGATATGGCAGTTCGTGGGGAACACGTTTTTGTCAAAATCCTGCTTGTAGCGCACTCGCGCATTGGCCAAAAAGTAGGACTCTTTTGCATAAAATATTTTGTAATTTTGCCAAAACATCTGCCCGCACAAACGGGGTGCTCGGGCCCAGGTCAACTTTCTCCGTGGTCAGTGGAATGGGGTACCGTGTCAGTGTGAGCTCGAAGGGGGGCGTGTTCGTCGAACGGTGTAAACACCTATTGTATTCGAACGCGAGAGCGTCTAGGTACTCTTCCCATCCCTTTTGGTGGTCGTTGAAGTAGTGACAGAGGATCCCGACGAGGGTTCTGCTCAGTTGTTCGACTTGTCCATTGGTCTGGGGGTGGTGGGTAGTCGTGAAGACATTTTAGACCCCCAGTATACGACAGGTGTCCTGAAATAATTTGGACTTAAATTGTGACCCGTTGTCGGACAGTAGGGTCTTGGGTGGGCCATTGATGAAGGCCCACTGACTGCAGAACGCTTGGGCCACCGACAGTGCAGTAATCCGCAACATCGGTATGAACCGACAGAGCTTGGAGAACCTATCAGCGATCACCAGTATGAACCGGCGTTTCCGACTGGTGGTTAGGAGTGGTGCCATAATATCTATAGCGACGCTCTGTAGTGGTTGTTGTGATGGAGAGCAGCTTGAGCGGGTTGGTGTGTTGGACCTATGATATGCGGCTGCGTGTGCAGGTAGGGCAGTGCAGTACGGTATGCTCGACACCAGCCGTAAGGGTCGGCCAGTACACATGCTTGCGCATGGTGTCGTACATGCGACGGGTCCCGGGGTGGCCGGTACGTACAGCGTAGTGGTTCGAGCGTAGAACCCGAGCATGTAAGGATTCCTGTACGACCACTTGTGTCATTGCATCACACGGCGATTCTCGGACAAGGATCTTCTGCACGTTCACGCCGAAACGGCCCGGCGTTCCCTTTGCGATCTTCCGTACTGTATCTTGACAGAACGCGTCGGTTCCCTGCTCGCTAATCCATTCTTGCGCAGTGATAGGTTCGTGGAGGGGATCGAGAAAAGAGAGACACTCGCGCGTAGTGGTAGGAACTCCAGCGCAGACGCTCTTTGACGTGGGCTCGTCCCCACAGGTCTCCGGACCTCCCGAAAGGGCTTGGGGAACATATCAGGGCTCCGGACTTTTCTGTGGTACTTGGTGACTACGATTGGTCTTCGGACCTCTTAACCGTGTCTAGTCCACACAAGCAGTCTCCGGACGGGGGCTGTTCCTCTTGCTGTTTGCCAGTACGACCTCCGAGCGTCCAGACTCGAACGAGGCTACTAAAACCTGGCTCTGGCATTGTACTTCCAATGCCGTACATGCCGCTAGTGGCTCCATTTGTTCCTCCGAATTGTGGGCAGGGTCCAGCTAGAAGCTGCCCGATTCTTTCGACGTTAGGGTTTCCTCTGTGTAGGTAGGGATAGAGGTGATATCGTAGCACGGTAAATCGTCGTCCGTCTCACGTTCGTCCTCGCCGGTAGTTTCCACCCGGGACAGCGCGTCGGCGACGTAATGTTTCCTTCCCGGGCGGTACTGTATCTGGAAGTCGAACTCGGCCAACCTCAGTCTCCAACAAGCAAATCGTCCTTCTGCGGTGGCCAAGGACAAAATCCATCGTAGAGCATCATGGTCCGAGTGGATAGTGAAGCGTTTCCGCTCAAGGAAGGGGCCGAGAAAAGAAGGACCGTCCAGACCACGGCGAAGCATTCGTTCTCTGTCGTTGAGTAGTTGCGCTCAGCAGTTTTCAGGGTCGGGCTCCAGTATCCGATTGGCTGTAAGCTACCATCCTCCTCTTTTCTTGAAGGAGGAAACACCCAATTTGGCCAAAAGAGGCGTCGGTGTCGAAGACATACGGGAAGCCTTCGTGGGGGAGTGCCAAGATGGGAGGGCTTGTCAGGATCTTCTTCAACGACAAGAACGAGTGGTTCTGCTCCGACTTCGGTGGAGGTAGGGGGTCTTCTTGATCCTTCTTCGACAGCTCGATCGAGGGTGCTGGCACGAAAGCAAATCTCTTCAAAAATCGCCGGAGGGCGTTGTAGGTCCCCAGGCAGCTGCGAAGCTGCTTCTTGTTCGTCGGGAATATCGCCTTTCGCACAGCGCCGGCGTTAGATGCGGGTACGACGAACTTTCCGGGGGGGGGATGACGGGCCCCAGGTAGCTTACCGAGCCCCGAAAGAACTCCGTCTTCTTGAACTTGAGGGAGATCCCTGATTTTCGGAGGATCGACAAGATGTGATACACGTGAATAAGATGCTACTCCTCCGTCTTGGAATAAATGACGAAATCGTCTGGATACACCAGGCAGAACTGCCACTTGATTCCCGAGAGCAACCTGACCAAGGCCCGCAGAAAGGGGGCCGGTGCGTTCGTCTGTCCGAATGGCATCCGGACAAATCGGAAGGTTCCGCAGTGAGACGTAAACGTCGTCTTGTCGCGATGGCTGTCCAGGACTGGAATCTGCGAATAGCCTCAATTGCAGTCTAAAGTCGAGAAAATCTTGGCCTCGCCAAGCGAGTCGATTCAGTCGTCCATCTGAGGTATCGAGTACGAATCCTTGATAGGAGCGGCGTTTAGGCGCCCGTAATCGCCGCAAAACCGGGGGTACCCGTCCTCCTTGGGCACCATCACAACGGGGCTAGCCCATTCGGAGGCGGCGGGATCGATCACCCCCGCCTGTAGCATCTTGTCGACCTGTTTGCGAATGATCTGCCTGGAGGCGTGGCCAGCCCGGTAGGGCGCTTGACCGATGGGACGGGTACCGGGTCTGAGATCGATCCAGTGTTCGGCGAGTGTGATCTCTCCGAAGTTTCCGTCCCACATGGCTGAGTATTTTCGGAGCCTCTCAAGCACACGTCCGTGTAATTTCGGGTTGATCTTCTCGCTCTCCAGGTTCTTCCGGACGTTGGCCTCCCAATCTTCGGGCGGGGGAGCCTCTGCCGGTGGGGCCACTGGTGGGGTGTGGTCGACCGCACTCCGATATGGAGGATTGTTGGCAGGGGCGACGAAATCGACGTCGTGGACGTCAAAGGCGCTCGCGGGGTGTCCTGCGACGTAACACAGGACTATTTTACGTGGGAGACAACGCATACGCGTACCGAAGTTGGTGACGGAGACCAAGAACGACACATCCTTGTGGAGAGTGGCGACGCCGTTCGCCATCTGGAGCATTTGTCCTTTTAAATGGTCATGGAGAGGGACAAGGGCATATAACCCGGATACGGACGCCGTGACCTCGACATAGGTCATCTAGTCTGGCTCAAGCGTCATTCGCTTCGTTACGCTGATCGCGGCGGTCTGGGGAAGGGGCACATCGGTCTTCGCTTTCGCGGATTCAGTAGCAGGGCCGTCGCGGGCGATCAGGTAGACCTCCTGGCCGTCGTTCATACGAAGCGATCTTCTTTTACCAGGATATATTGCACAGATTTGCTCGTCAAGAAAATCGCTGCCTATGATGCAAGGAGCGGAGAGGTTAGGGACGCCCAGAAACCAGTGGATATGGACGAAAAGACCCAGGTGGAGATAAATGCGTATTGCGGCACACGTTTTCAACCGTTGCTCCTTGGCATCCACCAGCTTGTATCCAATCGAGAGCTCCTTCACAGATTCTTCCCATCCGGGTGGTACGGCTCCTTCCCGAATCTGGCTAGTGTAGTACCATTCCATGCTGGCTTGATACTACTGGCTCCTCACCCCACAAGCTACTGCACAGGCCACCGCCCGG
>JAUBNZ010000393.1:0-17699 GCA_032355485.1 Bonnemaisonia californica
GTAGGGAGGCTGCAGTGGGTAGTGTAGATTGTTAAAAAGGGATTAGACCAGACAGTCACTTGCACTGACTTAGCTGTGCCACTGAGTAACTCCTCAAATACCAACAGTCCTCCTCACTCGGAGGACCGAGTTGCACCAATGGCTAGAGATGTGCATGAATCAGGGGAAATAAATGAGGAAAATCCGGGATATGTGACACCGAGTGAGAATTGAATTCCGAATATCTGGGCCCATAACCTGTTAAAATCGATTAGACCAGACAGTCACTTGCGACATCTCGAACTTTAGCGAGATAAGTGCAACTCATTATCTCGGCAGTACATTTTTCGGCATACGATTTTGGCGAGATGGAAACGTAATTTACTGTACGAGATTGTACGAGTGACAGTTCACAGTACAAATCTTTGTATATTAGATATCAGCGTATTGAGATACCTCCATTCAGTTCTATTGTAGGTCCCATCGCTCTTTTGCTACACCAACCGCTACATAAGATCCCATCATCTATTCTTTCTTTCTTCCAGCTGTACACATAAGGGTACCCATTTCAATGAAGGGAAAGCGGAAGGTACCCGAAATGCAGAAGAGCCATAGAGTATCCACTGGAATTGGGGGCCGGCGCCGTAAGAAACTCTTCGACAGAATCTTGCGTGGCTCATTCGTCGAAGAAGCCCTCCAACGCATCCATGGATTCCCACATGGTGTTTGACTCCAATTCCCGTTGGCAGCTCGATCAATCATGCCCAGGCCCATTGGCTGCCTCGTCTGGGGATAATCCCACACCCATCCTACCTCATGCCAGAACGACGTACGGTAAGAACCTTTTAAACAACCGAACTGTTTCGCCCCGTATCCTCCCTTACCTTAATGTTGCAAACGGTCAACCCATTCCACTGGAGATGGCAGTACCTCGACGACTGGGCGGCCCACTCCACCACAAACTACACATGGACATGCACAACCTTCCCGCACTTCCGCTCAGTACTCAGCATCTGCGGAAGTAGTTCCAGTCGTTAATTTTACTATGTGGATTGATACGGGAGAGGATGAGGGTAGCAATGACACCCAGAAGGGTGATGAATACCACGCGACAATTGATGCGAACTCTCTGCAACTAGCGATCCATTTACACCTGTTGGCAGTGAAGTGCCAGTACTAGGCACTGAATAGGACATCAACCAGGACTCAGAACAACGCGTAATTGCGATGGATAGCAGTGCTGAAAACTTGCATATGTCCCACTGCGGGCCGCTCCTCCGCACCTTTTGCAATGTGGAATAACGTACTCGGTGTCGTTCTCGTATCTGCTGCCTTTCGATTATCTGTTGAACCGTATGAGTTCGATGCGGGTATGTAAAAATAAGAGCATCCAGTAACATAGCCCGAAATCTTCTACTCAACCATCCTTAAGCACGGTGCAGCGTACATTGTGACCTCTACTTCAGAAGTACTGCTTTGTAGAGACAACTAGTCGCAAGGTGGAAGTTGACTTTAGTAAGGCCGGTGCAAAGGGGGAAGGGACGGACGGTACAAAATCGTACGATTTCGTTAACGCGTCTGCATGGATCAAGATGGAAGTGTCTTCTAAACCTATACAGGAAGTGTTCAAGACATTGGCCACTATCTGCACCAACGAGAACGAAAGTGCTGATAGTCTCCCAACCCCGCCCCTGTGTTTGGCAGCATCGATGAAACACCGCTTGTCCGTCACCGAGACTCCATATTGCGCATCGGAAACTATGTAATACCCACTGGAAAAACCACCGCAAATGCCAACGGCTGGTCTCCTTCAGTACTAATGGCATCTCGAAATTCACAGCTCCCCTTAATTTTAAGGTTCGACAGACAACCGAAACTTCATGCGGAAGTGGTACAGTACGTCACGGAGTACACGTCAGGTTCCAGCTGCCACTATCTAGAATTGTTATCTTCTCGTACCGTTACAATGCTGAATGGGTCAGGGAATCGTTTGAAATGTGGTATAGATTCATTGGAATACGTACAGAATGGTTTATTTACGGAGCACGAGTGCATGCAACCCACGAGTACTTCACTTTGGAAAGCAGGAGATTTATGAACTTCGTTGCTGAGGAATAACCTTACATCACATGCTATAGTTCTCATACAACGCTATAACAAGCCTGCAAAAAGACCACCCCTGTTTCCGTATGTACTATTCCAATCCATCGGTCTCCTGACGGCAAGTTCACTTTACTGTACGCATGTGCAATAGTGACAAGGATCGAGGGTTTATGAGTATACTGCAAAAGTCCCCTCCAACGCGCCCGAATTACATGCAGCGTCCAACTGTTCCATCCTACGGTACCCTAAGTGACGGGAGGAAATGTTTCATTTATAGAATGCTACTTTACTCCGACGGCTTTCTGAATTACAATCACAAGCAAGGGTCCTCCGGAGGTGTGTATTTCATCCCCTTAAATTTCCCCCCGAGAGCAGGACGTCCCGTGACTGCGCTCGTGTCCTTCGTTTGACTCCACCTGGGGTTCCGACTCACAATGTGTAAGATGCCCTATTTGAGGACATTGTGAAATTTTCAACGAAGGGCATCATTATACGGAACTCAGATGCCGAATAAGTGGCTCCCTATACTGACGGTTTGTTTCGTGACAGATTACCTTGAAAATCCTGCCCTTATGGATGTCCTCGGCCACAATGCTAAAGTGCCTAGCCATCTATGTAATTTTACAAGGTTTAGAGTTCAGCCGTCAGTAGGTACAAGGTATACCTATATCACATGAGTCAACAGCTTTGATGATTCCTCGGCCGGGTACCGTGAGCGTACGGAGTTCATTAGAAGTGCCGAAGCAACGAATATTAAGCTGCAGTCTCTCGGACTGAAAGACTGCGGTGCTGTAAAAAGAGATGCTAGCCCACTTATGAAGTTCAACAGACGGCTGACAGAAGATTCTAAACGTTTTTACCATACCATGGACGACCTCAGGCCGCCCAATCCTCACGCTTAACTTTGACCCGTATCGCTGCTTATTCGTGGTACGAGACCATCTGTTGGGAGGTCTGGCCATCAACATAATGACGGCTTCTTTTTACACAGTTTCAGACATTGCTCCTGTACGCCGAACAGAGAAGCTCATAAGCTCCGAATTACGGGAAAATGCCCTTGTTTCACAAAAAAGAATTTATAATATGGGTGCTGAGGCTTTATATAGAACGAGAATAGCCGGTACTTTCAGTACCCTACTCACATCGCGCGAGGTATTCAAGGACGTAGTGTCAGAGCATTATTGGTCAAAAAACCAGCAACCTCCCGTGCCAGGCTGTATGCAGATGTCATTTCACAAATGGAGCTATTTGCTAACTATTTTTGGCGACTTATTGGTATCCAAAGGTACGGGTGGATAAATATGAGTCTTTAATGAATTTAAACCGGGACTACGGAACGCACTACTTATTGATTTTGTCCCGCAAGGCCTTTAGATACGTAAACCTACCGAATACCTGCTGCAAAAGACCATTACCTTCGGTACTCGAACAGCCTAATGTACATATGCTTCTCGAACTATAGACTCATTCTATCCCAGCTCTCGGTCATGTTCGTCACTTCCAAGAGCTAGTGTTTGAGAGCTATCACCAACCCATGAAGAGAGCGAAGCTAAGTTCTAATTATCACAACTCTCATATACAGAGCTTACAGAACGCTATTACAAACGACTTCAAATGAAGGCTGTATTCTGTCGTTACCATAACTAAAGCTCAAATATATACATATGGTCAAGCAGTATCCAGCTTCACTTCACTACTCTCTGCTGAGGGTGCCAGCAGTACTGATACGTCTTGCTTCTCATTACCTGCTTTTAGGGAATCCGCAAAGCAGGTGATTCAGAGCATTGTACTAAGAGCATCCCTTCTTAATTCCCCGCTACTGAAAGATTTTTAAAGTACGTCAACTTGGGAGCCGTCGGAGGAGTAAACGGATACAGAGGGTTGGATGATGAATTATGCCAGCATTACAAATGACTGCTTCAATACTTCGGACGGTGGTACATATAATTTCTATGGTCTTGCAAGGAGTGCTAGGGAAATGGGGCTAAGTTCTGCACCCTACAAACTACACGTAAGTCCTACTGATGTTTTGGATATCGGTGTGGAAGTACAGGCTCTGACAAAAGTACGAAATTGTATACCCGATCACAGTATTTATCATGGACCATGTTAATTCCGAATCATGTTTTGAGACCGGCTTACCCTAATAACATGTTCCAGCTTAAATACTGACCCAAGTTAGTACATGTTGAAACAGTTATTAACCTGGTCCATTTTATTAAACTACACCTAAAAAGGAATGGATAAATTTGCATTGCTATTCCAACTGTTAGATTTACTCTTTGGGATGTCTATCAAAATGGCTTTTATGCTTCGCGATGATACCCTGGAGATCAGTAAAAATCTGCTTTCCCTCCCACAACCCATTAGGATTAAGAGGCATTTCGGTTCTAATCATCGCCTTCCTTGCATAAGTAAGCCCATTCTTTTCCCGTTGGTTATTAACATCTCGGACTGGTCTTGCAGCCAATTGTAGAAAGAATGACTTGCCAGAGTTCTTAAGTGTCCCACTGGAACCCTGCCCACTTCCCATCCAGGCTCCTCTAGCAATCTCACCAGCTTTGTATTTGTCCCACTCCCGTCTCCAAGCATCTTTCATTTTCGATATCACAAAAGACTCGGCCGTTTGAACTAGATCTGTAGTACTCGGCGGAAACTTTCGCAGTTCTGTATTAATTCCCCCAAGATACTCGTCCAATTCTACACCTCCGTTGTGCCCTGAAAAAGTATCTACAAATAACGTTCGCCTCTTGCCATTTAACAGACGTTTTACTGCCCTCGGTTCCGAAAGTCACGCCTTAAAACTCATCTGTCCCTCCAAACCTTCGGACCGGATCGATAACAAACCCCAGATACTTCGTCTGGAACGCCACGAATGGGATATGATGAGTTCGCATTTTGAAATACCAACATCGGTGCTTCAACTCGTTCATGTCTTCCACCGCTTATCCTGACCATCATTGTAATCCCGTCATCACCAGAAACAACATCCATATACTTGACATGGTCATCCCCGAGCATGCAAAAGGTGCGTCCATTATCCATGTTGAACACAAAATGTGTTTCATCCGTGTTCTCAAAGAGATCTTCATCCAGCTCACCACTCTCGAATCCACTCTTCAGCTCTCCCAATTGATATGCTATAGATTTCTCTATGCAAAGTTGCTTTTCGGGGCTCGCAGCCAGCTTCCCGGTTTGGCGACCGATAACAAGATTGTGTGCCTCCTTGAATTCTTGGATCCATCTTGATGTAATCTCACTGGCGAAATCAGAAGTGCCATCTTGCAGAATTTGCGAATAGGGACATGGCGGTTCGGCAATCTGTACTAAAGATCTCGCTATATGACGTTACATTTCTGGGCTGACCTTGACACTTGCCGCTCTTACTCTCTCAAACTCCGTTTTGAGATCCACATGCACAGCCGCAACCCACGGTGCTCGCTTGCGCCCTTGGCCAGATCGAGCTTTAACGTTATTTCTGATTCTTCCTCTCCTTGCATGACCAACAATACCTCCGAGCATTCCCCGCCCGAGATTCAGTTCCAAACTTCCATGACGGTTCTTCCACCATAACCCGGCCTTTCTAATGTGGGATTTGTAACTGCTTGCAAAAATCTTGGGGAAATTATGAATGGTTTTGGAGAAAAGGCCTTTCTGCCCGTTTGTGTTGAAATCTTCGAGAATCCAGATTAAAACGGAGTGTCTATGGGTGACATTGCAGACTAGGTGCTGTTAGCGATTCGTTCTTGGAGGCTCATTCGGTTCATCATTGGTATTTGTATGGGAGGCCAGTGTTGGCTCATTTTGTTCCAGTTGGGTCGGGCGAGTGTTTTGCCTTCGGCTCGCAGATGCAAATTCTCGCTCAATTGGCCCAGGTGCGGACATTCTGCTGATCGGCTATAGGGGAGCGAGGGTTGACGAAAGGGAAGGGAACATACGAACTCGAGCGTTTTCGTTGTGATATAAGGGGATGGAAAGGAACAAGCGAAGTGATAAAAAACAGGTTGTAGGCGTTGATTCTTGAATGGGAACCACGTAATGTAGAATGCAATATTCATTATGCATGATGCAAGGCATCATTCGCGCCAAACGTGTTTACACGGAGTCGACGACCACAATTTCTACTCTGAACTGGGTTGGTTACTAGAGATAACCTGAGACCTAGATGGAAGAGAGAGATTACCTAGAAGTTGACGTTTATTAAGGTTCTTAGTTAACCCTAATGATTTATATTACTATTGAGCTATTCTTGATCACCACTACCATCATATGTTGATCTAACTATTAAGCAGAAGTGTTCTTGATCTGTATAGTTTTTGTAAACTAATTCTGCTCGCTTTGGCTCAGACTCAGACTTCGTTCACACCAGTCGATTAAGCTCCGCGCAATTCCTACCTTCTAATAAAGTGTAACACGTCGCAATTTCTGCGTAACCCGCATAACGAATCGCCATGTCACTGAAGGACCGTTATCGCGGGATCAGTAATTTATGGGTTCGGCCTACGCGATCTTGTTTGAAGACGCTCCGCAGCAAGTCGCTGAGACAACAAATGGCTGAGTGATTTCCAACCACTTGGTGTGGGAGTAGAGATCAGACACCCGAAAGAAAAGAGACGAGCAAGATGGCCACCCCCTCTTTGAACCCTGATGCTGAGAAGGTAGTGGGCGCGTTTGATGCTCTGGATTTTGTGTAACGCGCCGATTACACGTGTCATCCGTGTCGAGACTTAACGATTTTGATAAAAGTTAAGGGGAAATGCCCGCAATACAACCCTTTTCCTAGGGAAGAAAGAGAACACGCCTGCAGATACGCGTGGGAACTGAAAAGCAATTCCTAGTCTTAAAACAAAAG
This sequence comes from Bonnemaisonia californica, assembly GCA_032355485.1. Lineage (NCBI taxonomy): Eukaryota > Rhodophyta > Florideophyceae > Bonnemaisoniales > Bonnemaisoniaceae > Bonnemaisonia > Bonnemaisonia californica. The sequence continues at coordinate 6,935 of JAUBNZ010000393.1, forward strand.
ATGCTGCTGCCCGACAGCAGGTCTCGCAGGGAAGGGGATTTCAAGACGAGCGGGAGGGTGTGAAAAGGAGATCTGACGAGAGTAGAGAGGCGCTGAAGGAAATCGGAGACCCCTTATAAGCACACCTGATCAACTCTGTTGACTCAGACGGACTGAAGTCGACTGAGCGCCAAGATACTTCCTGTTAGTTCGGGAGGCCATGATTCACCTTGATGGTGCATAAAATTCTGCTGCAACCGAACTCATTCTGATGCAGCCGAATTCAGAATCCAAAGATGCTCAGGGGGCACCAAAAATGCTGTGCGTGCCGTAACCCTAAATGGAAAGACTTAGAAAAAATAAATGTTTCCACTCTGGCGTCACCCCTTTCAGGGGTGAATATTTCCATCCCATATTTGCCACCATGCGCACGACTGAATAACTTCAGCCGTGCCAGCGTGAGTGGTAGCAAGTGAATTTGTGCTGACCCTCGTGTGCTTCCTGCATGCGGGGATTTTTCTACGCAAAAATTCCGCGAACACACTAATCCCCAATTGACTGCAGCGCCTCGTAGCTCGGGATAGATGATTACCCCAATTAAACAGCCGTAGGATATACGTAATAAAACTTGGGCCTCTGCTAGGACCCGTTACCTATATTAACCTGGACCAGTTTAATTCCCGACCCAGGTTAAATATGAGGTCCAGGTTAAATACTGGGATCCGTGTAGTCATTTCGATTCTGTGGATGCGTATGGCCTAGATACACACGACAAATCATTGTTTTATTCCACTCAAACGTACATAATCATTGCCCTAATATCCGTCATTAAGGGATATGAGACTGTACTGTACGCTGTGGTCAAATGATGTTTGGATATAGATGACGGTAAGGTCAGTAAACCAAGCCCCAACCCCCTACAGTTACTTCCCCTGAACAGCAGCGTAGGAAGGGTTGTTACAGTGCACAATTTTGCTGCTGATGGCACTACAGAATCCTGCATAAGTAGTGGTATTGTTACACATACTAGGTCTTTATGTGACCGAGGCTCGTACCATCTTTCATTGAGGGAAACTGGGTACCCGCCTAAGATTGCATAGCAGTATTGATTTAGACAAGTAAACGTTTCGCTCAAAACTAATGCTGCAATTCTGCTACCTCAAATTATATCCCAGAGAAACTAGTAGCGCCCTAAGATCTAAGTACTGCTGCACTTAGATTTTAGACCATTCAAGAAATTACAAACCGATTGCTTGAATAATGTACATAGTTACTACGCTTGAAACACTGTTAAAACACGTTTTATTCTGGCGGTGTAGTGTATACAGCGCGAGGAATATCTACCATTCTATCGTACGATTCTCAAGCAGCAACAGAAGGATCACCAACTTGGCTCAAAATAACCTCACCATCAACACTACTCAGCACCTCGGCGCACTCAAGCGCTCCTTGGCAACTGTAAAATGGAAAACCCACCTCTAAAGTACCAGATCCTTCTGTGGACTTTAACACACTCGTAGACCAGAACCTCGAATTTGGTGGAACGTGTGGGCGCCATTGGAGAGCAAAACACGGTATTGTATCAAGAGCATATAGTATGGCGATACCGTCCTTCGGTTGGTTGTTCTCCAAGCAATACAGCTCCTTGACAAGATCCGCAGCTGTGATCCGTCTATTGCACAGGCAAAGTACATATGATTGGCTCTGGTGGTCATAATTACAGTCTTTCCTATATAACTTGTCCAACTCCGCGGTCATGTTTCTTCAGGTCAGACTCTAGGCCACCAAAAGTGCACATGCCCCATTTTCACTGTTAGTTGGTATGTAAAATGACCCCAGTAGGCGAATAGCTCTGACTTCAGTGCCCTGATCAGTGGTTGCAGACTTTACGCGCCGGCTCATTAGCCCAATATCTGACTTATTCGCGATACCAATAGCATGACACAGGCCATGTATACTTCCGAAACGAATATAGGCCCCGTTTACGTAAAATGCCGGACTGTGCAGCAGTTCGTAATCCATCGAAAATTCAGCGGTACTACGTCTTGATCGCACTACAGATGAAATTCTCTGAAATCCTTCCAAGCTGCAATTGCTGGAAGCCCTAATCACACCAGTCGAATCCATGGCAAAGTGCATTGGTGTCTCCACATCCAAATCTACCTCATACCCGGTTTGAAATCAAACATTCTGTAGAGAAAGAGGCTTCTGCATTATGAAGAGATCATTGTGCCTTAGCAACCCAAGAATTCTTCCCGAGGTGACATCACTTGCAGAAAGGCAGGACAAATTATTTCGGGAAAATATTTCTCTTTGCGCCGCAAAACAAGCGTTCCAGCTGTTCCACACGCCTCATCACGATCTGAACCTCTCTTCGAAGTACCAAAACCGGCCTGGCTTCGATTGCATAGAAGCGGTCTTAACTGGGATGACCTTTTTCAACAGAGTACCCACATAGTCGAGATGCGTCGTCCCCACACGCTCCGTATACCCTCCATCGCAACTGTACAGAGCTCTCTGATATCTCCCGAACATGGAGGGGAGAAAAATAACGGATCAAGATTGCGGTTGCATGCCATGATCAGCTACGCAACTTATCTTACCGGTCACCCGTCCAGCTCTCTTTTCAAGCGCCATAACTTCTGCTCTCCACCACACCGTCTCGTACCTACAGAATCCCTTCCTCCGTCCGGAATTCATCGTAATCTCTAGATCCCAGCATACTTCGACAATGAGGCCGATACCCAGAATCGACAGCGAGCGTACTGGATCCAACTGGAGTTGCCCGCAGTCGTAAATCGAGTGAAAAATTCCGAAAAGTTAAACAATTTGTACAATTTCAATGTGGGGATGGTGCAACATGGAAAAACAACTGACTTAGATATCGGAGAAGGGTATAACCATTTATCGGTGCAATCGGCATTATGAACAACTCCCAACCGACGCATGTAACCCCCGGTGAATTTCTGAAATTATTTTCACTTTTTCATACGTGAAAACAATGACAGTAATTCAATGTACCTTCCAGCTCGGTCCATGGACCCAGCTGGAAGATACAGTACCCGAAAATTATTTCTTTCCGCCCTGGAAACCGAATTAGTACCACCTGGTATTGTAATGGTCATAAATATGGGTACTGACATATTGTCCACGGGTTGTGATATCGCATCCCTCCCGACATCGTATAAGATTCCTCCGATACTGAATTGTTTCTGCAGATGTGTATTGTAGTATCAGTAGCTGTAGGCGTTGCTAGTAGTGTCCCAAGTGCACTGTCTTCGTTTATGTCCAGTATTACATTGAAGTATTTCTGCGAAATTGAACGATTATCGGTGGATATTGGAGGTAACGTCACTAAGGCACTACCCAATTTCCTTCCAGGCACTTAATAACTGTCTTCATGCGAACATACCTACTTAGTGTCGACAAATAATCTTATAATCGTCTCCAGGACACCACATATAGTGCCGGATGATACTGAAGGAGTGCTGGAATAGACTCTTGCAGCATTGTACGGGGGTACTAAATGTATTAACGAACACGTACAATGTCAATGCTAGGCGGCATTATATTAGTAAATCTTGGAAAAGGATTCTTTTCAGTGCCATTTGGCATTGATTTTAAAGCCGATTTCACGAAATGATTTCCCAATGTTGACCGTGTCCCGCGACGTATACCCAAAATCGCCCGCCGTGCGCCGCGTTGCTCAAGCGCACTGCGAAACTTTCAGGGCTGCGATCTGAGATATGCTACGCTGCATACATCTCTCTTCCATACGGGAAAGGGCCCGTAAGAAGGCTTTACTGATTCACCAATGTGAAGTTGTACCCCTTCCCCAAATGCCCAATGACCAGACTGCCTGCAACAGATTGGTCCCGCAACAGTATAGTCCGAATAACACGGTCATGATTAACAGGTTAGCTGAATTCCCGTCCAAACCCCCCTCTTCACGCTCCTCTATGACTACGGGTAACTCGATTGCCATCACCAATCAATCTTGTCTCATTCCCCCGCTCAGTCTGCTACAGGACTCGTTGGCCCAGAAGATGATTCCGTCTGGGCCCGTCAAATAGACGTGCAAAGGATGTCGCCAAGTTGGCCAGATCTTGTACAACTGTCCCTATTTTTCCACTCTGCTGCGCAAGTTCTTTGCCTACCACAATTTCTTGTTCCAAAAATTCCCGAACAAGTACTGTTCCGAGATTCGAGGAAGAGCGAGCAGCTGGCGAGCTACCGCCGCCAGAACGGCACGCTACAACAGCAGCCATTGAGTCCAGGTCAAATTCATGCGCCTGTCGGGCTAACGAATTCCAATTCGAACCATCGACGGACGCCCCGACTGTGTAGCATCTAGAGGTGGAGAATCCTCTTGCTCTCAACCGGGATGAAGATGTCGCCATACATTCTATGCATAACGAGCAATCAGACTCGTCCGAATCATCCTCGGTGGAAAAAGGGTAGCGGAGAGTGTTCAGGTTCCGATCTCCCCGCCTATCGTGGTGGTTTCCCAACCACCCCCGAAGGAAAGGACCGGGAGCCCGCGGCAACTTTTAAGACGGTTCCCGGTACGGCGAATCCACTCTACCCAGAAATCATCCCAAGCACCCGCGCGCTTGGACCCTCCAAGAGAACCGATATGTCTCCTACAGGGGACGCACTATGCAGTACTAGGATCCAGGAGAAAAAGTCGCAAGTTCTTAAGGTCGATACGCGTTGCCGCAGAAACGGGTCTGGGCCGTCAGTCATTAGCGCAAGGGAGCTCCCCCCAGGATGCAAGAAGTTCCTGGAAGAGCGCTGGACCCACGTTTCGCGGATGCGAACGGTAACCAACTCTGGATTACCGATAGGGTACGGCTCGTCCTTACGTTGGGCTACAAATTTATTAATGTCCCCCTTTTAATTGACCCCACACTAGCTGTACCCGTGATCCTCGAGACGGATGTCTTGAAGCACCATGTTCAATCCATCTACCCTATGGACCAATTTATAAAGATACAAGAAGGCGAGATGACTACGATCATCTCATCCTACAACCTTTCGATCTCAGTCACCGAAGAGTCCGGCTTGCTACCCTCAGGCAAGAGCAAGCCGAAGCGTAAAAAGAAAACCCAGACCCCAGTTCCTTCGCTGGAGTTTGGTACGCAAACGGCTAAACTGGTGAAGGGAATCACCCTTCCCCCACAAAGAAAAACGGCGGTATTGGTCTTCAACACAAGCGGAAGCTTGTGTTACTTGGAGCCGAACCAATCCCTGTACGAGCGGCACAGGGTACGCCTAACGAATGGGGTCTGTGAACTCCTACCCGGCAAGGCTTTTACCGTGATCATGGCGAACTTATCAGACTTCCCTCGCAGTCTGCCAAAGGGTACTGTACTAGAGTACGCACACCGTAACCCTGTCACAATACTTGCCTTGAACTGACAAGGTCATGAAAGTGGGGCTACCACGCAAGAAGAACCGTGCGAGGAGGTCTTCGTTGAATCTAAAACGGTGTCCCAGACTGGGGATCCGGGGATCCCGAATACAGCAACGCCGGTTAGGACACTGACTGGCGAATGGATATTGACTTGACGCACTTGGCCCTGAAGGATACCGACCAAGTTCTCAAGATGTTGGAACAGCATTCCTGGATGTGAAATGGATCTCTCCGTGACATCAAGATCACCGAGAATCGGATTGACGTGCGCCTTGTCGAACCACCTGTAAGACTAGCGCCTTACTGCATGGGGCCGCTTTGAAGGGAACTCGCAATGGAAGAGATCAATCAAACGATTTTGGAGGAGGTCATCGAGCTCTGCACGAGCGACTGGGTAAGCCCAAAAGTGCTTGTCCCAAAGAAAGAATAACAACTCCGCTTCTGCGTGGATTTTCAGGATCTGAACGGGTTCACAGTTTCAGACGCCTACCCGCTGCGGCGCATGGATGACTACATCGAGCCGATCGCTGATGTAGCCATTTTCACAAAGCTGGATTGTAATTCCGGCTTCTGGTAGATCCCAGTAGCCAAAGAGGACAGCGAAAAGACAGCCTTTACCCCACATGAGGACGTACAGGTTCTTACGTTTGCCCTTCGGGTTAAAAACTGCCCCAGGCACCTTTCAACGCGCTATCGACATGATTCTGTTGAGTGTGCGCTGGCAGTCGTGTTTGGTTTAATTGGACGACGTGATCGTGTTCTCCAAGACCATTTTTTAAAACTAAGATGGATTTTATAGAGTGGCCGGTATCCCTAGAAGGGCTTGAGGGATACTCTGCATTCCCCACTGTAATTATAGATGCTTACATTAGCTTCCTATTTATTTTCCAAGTGGTGGTCCATACTTCTTCGATTGCGTACTGTCATTTCTGCTGTTGCTCTGCTAGGGTTGGCGTCACCTTGCTGGTTATCTATTTGAATTGGCTTGGGCTCTGATTCATCATACCGTATGAACCAGCGATGCATCTCCCGCAGCTTGAGCTGTTTGTGACTTTGGTTCGGCATCAATTGACAGGATTGTTCGCACCGCGGTCACTACTTGCTGCTTCGTTGTCGAAAACCATTTCGTTTTACGCTACTCCGTTCTCATTGTACACACTGCCATTTGGTATTCACATTTTAGTATTCTTTGGCTGTGGGATTTCGTACGGTGCCGGCGTTCTGCACCGGGAATCGGTTAAAATACCAGCGTATTGCACACCCCCTTATGCTGTTGTCCACAATCGTCATTATTGGCGGTGGGTGTCCGTCCTGCCGCATTGGGATGTTACGTGCGGCAGTGGAGCATATCTTTTCCCAGTGCTTCTTCTCCATATTGGTCTTCCATTCTTGTTGCAGTCTGTGCACTATTTTGTGCCCTTCAGTGTCTACTTGGTTTTGTTTCGCTAGCCATTTTTTCAGCTCTTTTTCTTCTGCAGCTTGGGCTCTTCTTTTGACTCTTTCTTTGCGGCGACCAGGCAACATGGCTGCTCTGTACTTATGAGGAACCAGGCCGCATAGTTTCCGCGCCCGTGGTACAACTGTCGACGGTATTGGTCAAAATTACAACGATCATAATCACGTGGTGGAGTTTTTCGTAGTCCTTCTCTAGTTGCTGCGTGCTTGGAGTCACATGGATAGCATAATCTGCAATTGGAAGTACCATGGTCTTACAAAGTTTCAGTCTCTGCTCCGGTAGCAGATCTTCCAGCCCTATTTCCTGTAGTTCTCTGATTTTCGCCTGTGCAGATCTAATTCTTCTGATTTTTGCTGTGTCTTCTACGCCTCGTTTCGATATTGATACCCATAGGTACTGCGTTTCTGGTACTTAGCTGATTAGGTCCCCTGCAATACGTTATTTTGTCGGGCTGCAGGTCCCTCTTTTTAGCGTGTAGCTTTTTTCTGTGCTCCAGACCATCTCGAATCTCTCAGCGCACCCCGTGCTCTTCTCTACTCATTCCTGTAAGTCTCCTGAGGGCTTCGGAATCACCTTCACGTCGTCTGCGAACATGATCATGCCCGGCCCCTTATTGAAGTATGAGTCGGGTGTGTCTAAGATGTGTACATCAAGTCTGTCCATAAAGATATTAAACAGTTTCCTACTTGGGGGATCCCCGGGTGGGATCCAGATCTTAATCTTCGGCAGTGTTGAGTGGTCTCTGGTTTCTCTGGTTATCGTCACTTCCATTGGCTGTGTAAGGTACATAACCATTCGTGCTATATTCGTTGGTAAAACCATCATTACTATAGGCATTAGATTCTGTCTTGAGACTGTATCATAGGCTTTTTTGAGATCCAGTATCGCTGTTTGGTCGAACCATGTCCCCGTTAGATGGGGGTTTCGCATCATTGCTGTTTCGATACAGACACCTTTTCCAAATCCTAGTTGTGCTGGGCGGAATTGGTATATTCGCCTCAGGTTCATGTCGATCGCTTCGTCTACAATATTTCCCGTTTGTGAGATTATGGACCTTAGTCTGTAGTTTTTGGGGTCATCTGTTGCTCCCTTTTTTGTATTGCGACCATGACTGCTGTCCTCTATAACTTGGTCATGTAAGGTAAATCGCCACATTTCCCCCACAGTAGATGTCGTAGTTTCGCAACAACTTCCGGCTCCTGCTTCATTGCTTAAGTGAATAACCCGTCAGAACCGACGCTTTTTCCGTTTGGTGCTAATCGGATAGCTGTCTCTATGTCGTCTCTGAATGTCTCGTCCAGTTTAAATTTCAATAGTTCGGGGATGAATTCTTTTCCTTTGGTTTTCGTTACGTATGCCATAAATTGGTCGTCATCCAACGGAGGGCCATTTGGCGTGTCCTTGGTTGCTCTTTTTTCCGCGTCCTCGCCATTTTAGCGAACTGCGTAGTAGCTTCCTGTGAGGTTAGCTCCAGGGGATTCGTGAGCTCCGTTTTTGTCATTGGGAGATTTCAGCTGCCTAGATATTTCTTCCATTGTACTGGTCATGCTGCGCCAGACGTTTCCAGGGACGGTCATTATTACCATTTCAGTTCATCCGTCGGTATGGTTGGTGTTTGTCTCTGGTTGTAGTTGTTCTTTGCCCTCATCAGGGAGGGTCTTCTGTGCCTGGACCCTTGCTTGGGGCGAGCTTTGATTCGCCGATCGCTTCTTGATTTTCTTTTGCGAGGCTGAGCCGGTCTTTCCTTCTGCAGTGGGAAGCTGTTGGTTCTCGGTTTTTCCCTTTGCAGGTATATTACCTACAACCGGGGCCCTAGTCGCGTCATTCTCGATTGTTTCCTGGGCTATGACCTGTGGCGCCATTCGCTCGTCTTCGTCGTTCGGAGGCCGCACCTTACTGTGGGCAACATCAGTTGTGTCTTGTTACGTGGCGACAGTTTTGCCGTCATTCTCGCCCTGGGATTCCGTTTCATGGTGGTACTTTCCGTTGAGCTTGCTCTGCCAGTTCGGGCCGAGGCACTTTTCCAATAGCCGATCCAGGGTTGTAACAGCCTTTTGGCGTTTCCATTGGCGACGCTTAATAGTGCGCCCACGCTGCTGTTTCCGTTTAGTTTCATACTGCCCTTCGAGTTGCATTCTGGGCATGTAATGGCAACGTTGTACAGTCGGACTGCCTCCCCGGGCCAATCCGGTTGTATGGAATCATCTCGCTCAATTTTTCTGGACGGGTTCAGTGATGCCTTGTTGGTGGTAATCCATTTCCGACATGACGCTGTACCGCAAACACCGCGAGGCTGGGCAGGGATCTCTTCATTACGATCAGCAGCGATTGTCCTTGGTACGATTTGTGCATGATTTGGTTCGTAGGGATAGTCCCTTGAGGGTAGAATTTATGTTGTCCACTTCTTCTGAAAGTACCGTATTCTTACATTCTATGTACGACATGTCAAAAAGAGCGTCCTGGGGAAGGGTCCAGTTAGGCTCCGCGGGATCTCTCCCGTTGGCTGAGGGAGCATCCTTCATCTTTTTCTGGCGTGTATTTGCTAGTTCTTGGGCACTATTTGAGGCTATCTCTTTCTGTTTCTGGGGAGTCACTTTCCCCTGTTCCGCCACCTCTTGTTGCTCTCCCTCTTCACAGACTTCCATGCGGTCTTGGTGTGCCCCCGGAGACTTCTCCTCCCCTGTTGCGGTCTGGGGGAAGGACTCGATTGTGTCTGTCTTAAGTCTTTATGTTCCATGCGGGTTCTTCAGGGGCGCTCCCTCCCATGGGGCGCTTGCGCGCCGCGCTGTTCATTCCGCTCGTGTTTCACGTCCAGGAGTCGTCTCCGGGCCGGTGAGCGTCCTAACTCCGACATTTTCTTGCGTATTCTTCTCGAATTCGGCCGTTTTCCCAGAGGAGCTCCTGGGGTTCGTAATGCCCATACTAACACCAGGGATGGTGTAAGACTTTATTAGGCTTCCTTGGCCCCCAGTTACCGAAATTTCGCCTTTTGATTTTTTGACAGTTTTAGACTTGGCTATGATCTCGCCCCCAGGAAAGCGCCTCGTACTGTCAGCAAAGCTTACAGTATATTCCGAATGGCGTTCCCTCGAATTGGCAGACGCGAAGGCGGGTGCCCACCTCTGGCCAAGACCTTAGAAAGCCAACAAAATTCGTAGAAGTTTTTTAAAAACACCGAATCACCTTGTTCCGAGCCTTCAACCGTACCTCGACCGTGCACACTTTATGGTCCGGACAGACAAAAACGCGCTCCGCTGGCTCATGAATATGGACGGGCAAGTCAGGCGTCTAATCCGATGGAGACTACGGTTGCCGCAAATCGAGTACCACGATTACGTATCGACCAGAGAAAGTGCAACTGGTACCAGATGCACTCTCCCAAGTCCCCAACCAAAGGTGAGGAAACTACCATTTTGGACGATGAGATCCCATATCTGTTCTTCTCACAGGCCCCCTGTGAAAAGAGAAGTTTATCGATAATGGAGCATGCAAAGAAGGAAGACGCGAAGTTGACCAAGGTCAACTTCTTCGACGCGTACTAGGCACGAAGCGCCCATCAAGAGTCCTTCAAAGCAGGGGAAGGGATCCCCCCTGTGGGTGACCGCGGCGCAATCGTTTGACTCGATTATGCCTAGCGAATTCATATCCGAAAAACTGACAGACAGCTAGTTTCAGGATGTACGTGTAAAGCGGACAAAAAAGTCGGCAACCTACTCCTTCGAAGACGAAGAAGGATAGCTGCGTGGCAGATATCCACTCCCTAGATCTGCGCAACTTGTATTACCGAAGAGTCTTCGCCCGTGGCTACTCGCACGTTCACATCTCAACGTGCCTGCTTGAAACTTTGGACAAACATGGATGTACGAGTGGATGCGGCGGGACTAATACTGGCCTGCCATGGTGGCGGATGTAGC
>JAUBNZ010000394.1:7068-17692 GCA_032355485.1 Bonnemaisonia californica
CAGACTGCGTGGACGGGCCAGATCATGGCGACGCTTCTCCTTCCACACAACCAGTAACGCATCATGTTGCGATATCATTTCCCCCATGAACGCTTGCGCGATCTCGAAGCGGTTGAGGTTTGCCTCTTTCCCGTAGAAAGTGCTTATCGAAGCCGTAGAGACCAGCTTGTTGTTCCACCACTGCGCGAAAAAGCGTTGCATGGGCGTCAGGCTTGCCGACCTATCCAACACTCCCTGGATGAGCGTTCGCGCAAGCGCCTCGTCTATCGGGCGTATGCGGCCATTTGGCCTTTCACTGGATCTAAAGGGTGGCGCAACCCTTCTGTTTGTAAACTCTTGGCGGGATAGGACGAGCGGGGTGACGGTCTGTCCAATGTGCGGCACGACATGGATCTGCGAGACGTAGCGGCCGAGACGGCCCAATGCCATGGGGAGAGGCTGCCAGCGCAAGGGCCGTACGAGTCGGTTTGGGGGAAGTCCTGCTGGGTTGGCCGGGGCGTAGTCGGTGAAATCCTCGAAGGGCTGGCGGAAGTGTTGTCGATTACGGTCGCCATGTGAGTTCCATCCATCGTCAGCGAAGAAGTCCGCTAGACGCTGACCGATTAAGTTTGCCCAGCCGTTGATTGTAGAATCGTCCATGGATTCTGAGATGGGGTCCAGGCCGAGGCCCTCAAGGAAGGCAGCATAGGATGCGGCCTCGGTGGGGAATTCGGTTCGAATTGCACGGTAGGTTACGTACGCAGATAGGATTGATATATTGGGCTCTGTGCAAAAGGGTGCGGGAATGTTGTCTCGGATGCCGAAGAAGGATAAGGCCGTTGGATGACAAGCTGCTTGTGGTTCGTATATCGCTATGCCTCCTATGAGGGTGTAGCGAATCACGATGGGGGTCTCGGCAAACATGATGGAAGGCGGAGCGATGGCACGGGCGGCTGCATTGGGTGGTAGGAAATCTAGAAAGAGACGGTCGGAGAGGGATTGAGATAATGAATATCCCAGGTTTAGCACGAAGACTAGAATCCCAAGCGTCGATGTAGACTTTGCCATTACGAGAAGGCTGAGGGTTGGGACCGAGTCTTGGTTTCGAAGAGGCGAAACTGGAATGGGATAAAAGTAGAGAGCAGTAGCTTTAAGTGCAAGGCAACTTTGGATGTATTAAATGTATGGAGAGCGGCAAGAAGGGGACGAGGGGATTTGGAATTACAGCGAGTTTAAACAAAGGAAGAGAGTGAATCAGATGCGAGGGAATACAAAAGAATTGGGGGAACAACCGAAGGATTTAGGTACTTGTCAATTGAAAGATGGAAGGTCATAGATGACGGTGAATGAGGACAGACAATTGCGTACCATATTTCACCCCCAGGCTATTGAGAACACGCCCACCTAAAAGATTATGGTAACTGACTACGAATTCCTTTATATGTTAAAACCGTTCTTATACTTGCTATTGCTCATGTCAAGTCGGTATGTTTGAACATGGAGTGTTTCAAAGCCTCGAAATGATAATGTAGGCAGTATTAAGTCTGTTTGGTTGACAGTACACTACTGTGGTGTATTGCCTCTGCTTTATTTATGGATATAAAGTTTCAAGAGCCGTTGTTGCTCGCTAATGAAAACTGTAAGTATGGCGTACAAACGCATTGAATGTTTCGTGTTAAGGAGTAAGCTACCAATACGCGATAGTGATTTATACATGCGGATGCTCGCCACTCCGTTCACAACTCAGTACGAAAGCAGTATGAGAATGGAAAAGTAGGGGCAAGAGGCCCGGCATCATTGAAGACGCCAGATTGGCACAGTTTGTCGGTCGCTCTAGCAGTCGCTGTGTTTGAAGTAGAAGCGTGAATGGGCAGGTTTTCCCGTCTCTCTCCCTTTCTTTCTCTCATGAATCTGCTTCATACCCCAAGTTGAGCCTGGACAATGTCTCTCGAGAGCACTGTCCAGGGATGCAGGAGCGTCTTGGGAATGATGCTGCATATAGAACAATACTGTAGTATATTAAAAGATACATCTATATACTTATTTATACTGTACGTGCTTTAATACACTTTACTACTGGTCATCGGAACGAACTGGACACAAAAGCAGAGCTGTAAAAATAAAGTAGATACATAGCTGACGCTGTACAGGCACTAAATTTAGTGTATAGCATACATGTTCACAATAAACTCGCGCCGACTCCTCAAGCTGACTTATCTTTCTATATCAATCAAAGTCTAGAAACAAGTCGTACCGAAGGTGCGGTCAACAGCAACTGGGAAATATTACTAGAGATGTTTATCAAAGCCGTTTGCCACGAAATACCACTAGCTGAAAGTTACGTCCTTTTCTACCTGTGACTGATTACTCGGAAATGCATGTAGTTTACCATTTGCAAGACAAGCAGTTGGTAGTATCAACGCAAACGGCTCTCCCCTAAGTTTGAAACGCTCCCCCCGACATGTAATATATAAGTTAGTTTACCAAAGGATGCAAGTCCTTGTAGGCACGGATGCCTTGCCCGCCAGCAGTACAGAAGTCAGAAAAGGCGAGCCCTTGAAAACTGCATACTAAATAATGACACTTTATACTTGAGATGTTATTCAATAAAGGCAGTATCGTTCCCCCTTACTATGATGCACATCGCACATCCGCGGAACAAGTCCGTTCCGATGCAGCTGCTCCATGTAGATGAAAGGCACGAGAGCTCTGCAAGGACTGACGCCCGGGACTGTCGCATTTTAAAGTGCTGCAGAGCTGATGTCGTATTAAAACGCTGGATTTAAACAACTCCGTAGCGGTGATCAATGGGATGATGAGGAGTGCTGGATTTGGCTTCTCCGCAGGTTCGGCTGATGTTTTCTGCTTCACAATTAAATGCTGCCTGATTGAACTCGGCGGGCGAAACAAATCGTTCAGTGGGGCGGTGTAAGAATATATTACAATTGCGGAAGTAGGGCCGCTCCTTTTGAGAAAGAGGCACCCCTAGTGGGGCGAGAACGGCGGCAGTGCCACAACTTTGTTCTGCGAGATAGCTACACAGGTTGTTTGCATTGCAAGTGCAGCATGGGCTGTTCGTATATCACAGAGTGAATGATAAAGGTACGTTCTGAGCTGCGTACAGTAGTAATATGGGTTTGCATTTGGAATGCGTAACGATGCGATTTGTAGTGATGGAAGGGTTCTTCCATTAGTGGCGGTAGCCGTGGGCACGTTTTATGAAAAGAGAGGTATAGAAGATCTCGAGAGGTACTTGAGAGGGGAGCTGCTATAGAGCAACGATTGTGCAGTGATGGACCCGAGTGCAACGAAGGGATAGAAATATTTTTTATGATATATGATGTCAGGAGATTAGCAGAGTGTGCCTGCTGGCTGTTCCAAGAAACAAGCGGTGGTGGGTGTCGAGATGGTGGGTGCAAGTGGACGTGGGGTATGGGACAGCGGTTTGGAGTTCGAACTTTGGAAGTCCAAGCTTTCCCAACAAACTTTGGAGCGGTGCCGGATTCCAACAGCGAAACGACAGTACTGTATGCTACCGGTGAAGATACCCAGGGGTACCTGGGGTAACTTCACCGTTAGCATACTGTCGTACGGCGAGACCCAGTACGGGTACCAACTTGGTACCCTTATCCTTGGATAGCCTTGGAAGGGTACTACAGTGAATGGAAGGGACCCGTTTGGGGGCGTGGTGCGATGTTGGAGATTGATTTCTGGCAGATATAAATAAATAAGGGGCGGCTCGCGAGTGGGACGACGAGTGGTGTGATTTGTATGGAGGGGCTGTAGGTTTGCTTGTGGCAGGGTGGAACGGATTACAATATGTCTTGTGGAGGGTGTTTTATATGCGGGCCTGCGGGACGTTTGCTTACGCTATTTTGTTGTTAGAGTAGGATTTGTCCGGAAGTAATTGGCGATGTTGGGTTTGTGATTATCGGTTGTATCGGTTGCATCGGTTGCATCGGTTGTATCAGTTACCTTGGTTATATCGGAGTGGGAATAGTGATGAATGGCTTAAGGGTTGGAAATGTCCATAGGTTGTCTGGGGCAGTGTGGAGATCGGTTGCTGTAGCGTGGTAACGGTGAAGGAGATGGATTGTATGTCTAGGAAGGGGTGGCCGGGGGGCAGTAGAATAATTTTTACATTATAGACAGAAAGCGGAGAGCTTTGTACCCTTGAGTAAGTAGGTGCCATGCAGCGGCGCAAGAAATTGGGCCAGGGGCTGGAAAACACAGTAGCCTAATACGCAATGGTAGATAACACAAATAACAAAAAGCTACACGGGCATAGAGAGTTAAACTCATGAGAGGATACGACTGGGCTGAATCGGACCAAGATACATATGTACTTAAAATTTACTGTAGCGTTACCACTCCGTACGCGACTACCTTGAAGGTACAGTAGTGGTAGGAAGGTAGTACTGAGGGGTGCTAGGGGTACCTTACCAACGCAAGAAGCCCTCGTAACTGGTAAGCAAAACTCACTGGCACACAGTGTGTAAATATGTACGAGCAAGAACAGGCAGCATCGCTCCCGCAGGGCCAGGAGCAGGGGCAGCATATACACGTGGACACGCACAATATAGCATCTGAGCGAGATTTGGAAAGGGGACACTTGGCGTGTAATGACGCGTCAATGGTGAGTTGCAGGGCAAAAGGCAAAGCTATCTGCCAGATAATAATAAGTAAACCTCCATGAATCTCTGTTCTGACCAAGTAGGGAGAGTTTTGAATTATCATACTTACATTAAAATGAAAAAAATCTACCTCATGCCAGTGTTCAGGCCGATTTTGGCAACCTCTAGGGGCCTCTTAGGGCCCACTAAAACTTCTGTTTAGGAAGTTGAGGGGGCGTAGGGGTGAATAGGGGGTTGAGAGGGGCCAAACAAAAATCGGTAATGGTGTGTTTGCTGAGCTTTTTTGGTTGGCCCTCAGACTGAAGGTTCAGGGTATGCCAAAAATCAGGTATAGGTATGTTTTTTTCAGCTTTTTGGTAGGTTCATATAAAACTTCCAAAAGTCGCCGAGCCCTTCTGACAGGTATTGTCGGGGCACGTAGGCTGCCGTTGCGTGACAGTAAGTTGGATACCTGACTTGCTATTTCCACCAGGCCAAGATAGATAGATACAAGAAACAACAGTATCATGTACTTGAGGGGTAAGGTTACCATGTGTTACATCTTCTAAACAGCACAGCGACTCAGAAACTCAACACAAACTAAGTTTACTAAGTTCGGAACAAGCAAAGAAGATGAGAGGAAAGCCAGGCAGGTTCTTTAATACATAATAGAATACAACTATAAACATCAGCAAGCACGGTACTCGTATGAGTCCATAAGCACATCCATACGCTCCCAGGCGACGCAGCCAGCGTCAAGCAGCTGGGTATGCTCACAGGAATCGTCCAGATCGCTGAGGGCCTCCCAGAGAAGCGGCGTGCTCAACGGACAGCTCGGGGGGCTTATCGCCCCCGACGGGCTATTTTCGCGCGTGGGCGGCGCAGAGGCGACGCGAGCAGGTTGGTGTGTGCCGGCGGTTTTCGTGGCGGCTGGCATTGCGGGTCATTTACAGCGGCTTGGTTGACGGTGGTGGGTTTGAACTTGAGGTGGGCTTGCAGTTGCAGATGGGGTGGCTTGGTGGTGGATGGGTTGCTTGGATGGCAAGTTGGATGGCAGGTTGGATGACAGGTTGCTTGGATGGTAGGATGGTGGGATGTTCGGATGTCCGGATGTTCAGATGGTAGAGGTTGAGATGATGAGATGGCTGAGCTGTGGTAAGACCAAGTCGGCGGATAGAAGAAGATATAAAGCAAAGTAGCTTGGGCAGTGCATGCAAGCACAACCCCAGAGTAGTGGAGATATGCAGCATGCCGTCTCACACCAAGTCCAAGTGCAGCATATGAAATGGCAGAAGCGTAACGCGTGACATGTAACGTCAAAACGGCGCAGTCAACCCACCAGGGGGACTGCGCAGGCAGTGGAGCCAGTCCCCTGAAAATCACATGCAAAAAATCCAGCGAGCGCCATGGCCATCCGCGCTCCAGCCCCTAAGCAGAACCCGCCAGCCACTTTGCAGTAGCAAGCAGCATCACGCCCACCTCTGTCGAAACGATCGCCCACGCCAGCCAATCACGGCACGAAACGGCGCTCACGTTGCCTTTCCCGCGTCACGTGCGCGCCTGTCCGCCGTCACGCCCCGGCTGCCCTTGCGTGCCACTGTGCCCTCAGCCCGCCACTGGCCGCCTCTGGAGCCGTCTGGAGCCGTCGGGAGCGCTGTGACTGGACGCGACTGTGTTGCATGCGTGACTGTGCTGTCGACGGGCAGATTCGGGCGCGAAATTCAAACCTGTGCGCTCCGTGCAACTCGCGAGTGTGTCAACTGCCGTCGCGTCCGTTTCATACACCCTGCTGCCGGCGGATAAGGGCCAGGGGGCCAATGGCATTGCAGCACGCAACCGCCACCAGTCCGGCCGTGAGCCGATTGCAATCGGCTCGCGGATCCGCTTGAGGAGAGAGCTGTGTATCGTACATATGCGCAATTGCGTTTGTCACGCGTGGTTCAGGCTGGTAGCGCATGCTGTGTGGGCGCGTGGCACTATTTTTTATGAGACAGGCCGTTTGGTATGAGAGATGCGCGTTGCTGGCGGTGTGACGTGACTTGTTGGAATGGAGTGGTGCAGTACAGTGCAACTTTTCCCCTGTGCATTACAGGGGTACCAGGGGTAACATGGGGGTGTTGGTAGGGGTGGAGCATCCGGTGGGCCAGTTGTGTCTGGATTCCAGACATCCAGACAGTGGATAGTATAACACGGTGTATGGCCCTTCTAGTGTGTCGTGTAGTGTATTGGCCAGGTTGGCCGCATTTTCGCTGCCGTCTGCACAAAGCTTACAGACCGGCAATCCGCAAGCCCAGAGCCGAAAGGTGCGCCGCAGTACTGTAATGCCCCTCATGTGGAATGAGAGGACTACTTAAGAGCCCTGAGGACATGGCATGGCACCACATGGAAGTATGATCGCTGAGCTATGACAAGAGATATGACAAGCGTTATTAAATGCGTTATGAAATGCGTATGGCAGTAGAGCCTGCTGTCAAACACCATCATAACGCTGGTGTAGGGACCGTCTGCAGAGCGGACGGTCCCTACACAAACAAAATGCCAAGGGCTTCTGAAGGGTTCAGAGAGAAGGAGAATTTCTGTTCGAAAATAATATTTTCAAACAGAAATTCTCCTTCCACATATATATAATTTCCCAACAAAGATTTTCCTTCCCGGCAATATTATTGCAGCAGCCCACTAATGACAGAAATGGGTGCCAGCGTCATCTTAACGTGATGGCATCACCTCACGCGCTGGGCTTGTCTCTTGCATATCGTTTACGTGCCCCGCAACGTGTATACATGTGACGGAAGGCAGTACACGCAGCCGTCTCTCGGGCCATGTAGCGTGATGCAACTATACGCAATTTCCATGTACTTTATGTTACTGCGCATTGCTGCCACTATATATGTCCTCTCGTACACGTGTACCATTGTGCCAGGATGCAGAATGGTTGGAATGGAGAAATTAACGGTTGGCAATTTATCGGCCGTAAACGCTTTACACTGTATGCACTGCTCGCTGTACACAGTATCTATGGGTACGTTTGGCCCGTTGGTAAGAGGTACCCCTCTAAGGGCATCCAGTACCAAATTATTAAAATGGATTATATATTTGAAAGCAGGTAAAAAGAGTACTTCTGCATTAAAAGGCGATCTTTCAATGTGTGGAACTTGTGCGGTATACACAGACACGCATAGGCATATGATTGGCCACTGGATGATGCTATGATAGAGAAACATTCAGGCCCTTCTATTGGTTACCCTGGAAGCTCAGGTGAATCTTACTGTAAATCTAGCTAGTGCTGCTACCATAAGGGTATGAGTGCGAGGACTGCGGGCGTCTCGAAGGGGAGCCAAGGCAGCAGTCCGGCCTTGTGGCTTTTCCTCTTTGCACTTTCCCGCACGACTTCCTTCAACATCACCACTTGCCCCATCTTCACTATTACATTTCCCTGCACGACATTTATCATACCCTAAGATGATGTCCAATAGTTATGGGCCCAGCCGCATCGAAGATGGCGGCAGATTCGGTTCAGCGCCAAAATTGCTTCCCGGTAAAAGAAGATATTGGAGCTCGTCGGCGACAACACCCCAATCCAGAAGACAAACCGTATTCTTGCGTGCTATCAGAATGTGCATTCATGCCTCCGAGGAGACAAGGAGAAGCCTTCCTAATTCTCTGAGTGGTTCCGTGGACTAGCATCCGAGTATATGACACTCGCCCGGATTTCCGCAAGGGATCAGGGGAGCCAGCTGCTAAGTATGATCCTCCTCCAGAATTCTCGCCTGGGGAGACAACTGTTAATGCCATCAAGATGCAGCTTGTCACAGTTGCCACGCAGCATACGAAGGATCTTACAGATTCTGATCACGCGTACAAAATCAGCAGTTAAATTAAATTTTAAGATCGAGAAGTTTCTTGCTGACATGAAAGACTTAGCTACGGGTACAGGAGACAACCTTACAATGTCGAACATTGCAAGGTTCGACTCCATCTTTTCTGAGGGAGAAGCGGCCTTCAAGGCAATGGCTCTTTCAACATCAGAGAAGGTGACCCAGAGTGCTGTCAATCCTGTATACCTCGATGATGAGTTCCAGTCTCTGGGCTCTCTTGACACCCTCAAGCAAAATGCCACCCAAGCTCATATGTCAATGTCACAGAAAGACATGGAGACGATTGCACAGAGAGCATCTCTTCTCTCACAGAAACGAAATTCTGATGATGCCACACCTTCTGCTTCGAAGAGTATAACGAAGATGCAGAATTATCTCGACCGTTTAGCCAAAAGCAAGGCGAGATCTACTTGTAAAGCATGTGGTATCAAGCTTCATTGGGCTGGTGATGATGGGTGCCATATGAAGGAAGCATCTGACAAGGAAGCAGAGAAGTCTGGAGCAGGTTCTAATAAGCCGACTAAGAAGAGAAAGGATTCTTTTTTTTCTACGGGCGGGTCAGTGAAGTTCCCTCACGACCCGAACCCGATTATGGATTCCGGGGCTCAAGTGGCAGTCGGAGGTGTAGAAATTTCTGCAGCACTGGAACATTCAATGTCAGTTCCTTTCAAATTTACTACCGAGACGCAATGAGTACATAAATGGATGGGGTACAGACATGGATGGTGCTAAGCCAATAATCTGTGCGTGGGATCTCCACTTTGTTGATTTCAAAAACAACCCGTACACAATTCCATTTAAAATAATGCAAGGGGCTGACCCGCTTGTCATTAGTGACAATTTTCTTAAGAATAGCAACCATCTCCGCATTCCTCTATACCAAACGCTTCAGGTCAAAGAATCTTCATCCGGGAGGATCTTCGAGTTCCTCAGCTACTGCAATTCTGGCGAAGATAGGCCGCGGCTCATGGTTGTGCATCCTCTGACGCGGTCGCTGAATTTTCTGTATTCCGCCAAAGCAGAGATGGATCCCGCGAAACTGGCAGCAAGATTGCATAACTTCAGTCATGAAAACGTCAATGACATACGTAGGATTAGAAACATGTCAGATAGGCTTACCGACGAATTAGAAGTCGCTCTGCAGAAGGTTCGCGACTACTGCGAAGTATGCCCACAGGTCGAAAGGGCGCTTCCAAGTAAGAAAGTGTCAATATGCCATGTTGGCGCAGAGTTCAACAAGTCAATGCAAATTGACTTCTTCTTTCCTAAACTACAGAATGTCACTTGGATTGTATTCAATGCCACCGATCGTGGTACATGGTACAGTGAGGTACAGAGGGTACTAACGCGATCTCTGTACGTTGCCAAGTCATGTTTTGACATGATTTGGATATCACGTCATGGTGCCCCAGAGGCCTTGGGGGAGATCCTGAGTGGTATCTCTCGGAGTTCGTCGATATTCTGGAGACTCATCACATTATATGGGAACCTCGTCTAGCTAGAAGACACTACAAGCCCGGTGCTGTTGAAAGGAAGAACCAGATGCTAAAGGCATGCATGCTCAAGATATCGCTTTCGAATCCATCAATGGATTTTGATGCCCAGTTAGCCAGGGCAATTTTCCTGAGCAACCTCTTTTCTGGTTCTCGAACCCTCAGTTCATTTGAACTTGCAAGCGGGTTCACTCCTTCCATTGCTGGATTGTCCCAAAGAGGTGTCCCCGGAGAGCTACAGCATGCTTACGAGGAGCGAGCTGCTTTTCGCGCTCTGCAGAAGTTGCTTTCAAGTCACCAGTACAAAGTTGTCAGACCTGATGTCATTGTGCCCACACAGAAAATTTGGCCGTACAATAGCGATACTGGTAAGTGGGTGCTTGTCTCTGTACAGAGTACAGAGAGGCACTTCGTGAATTGTCGCCGACATGCGAAGGGACCGATTCTAAAGTTTGCCTACGAGGATGTGCGTCTTGTGCCTTCCCACTCATTCAACAAGCTGTTGTTTGGTATTGACGAAACATATGGTGCTGTCACTGCGTCGGGGGGGGGGGGGGGGTGATGAATTTTCAATTCACCCCAGCTCGGGTGATAATGACGAAAATGGGGAAGTAGAAGCGGTCGATAAAAACGCGGCAGTTGATCGTCCTTCTGTCTTCGTTCC
>JAUBNZ010000395.1:0-17650 GCA_032355485.1 Bonnemaisonia californica
CTACAATTGTGCTCTTATTCTAGCGTAGAGGCCGATTCTGGCAATGTGCCCATATGGCCTCTAAAGTGCAATTATTGCAGGTAGTATTACTTGTATTCTAATCGTAGGTAGCACTTACTGTGACCTACCTATTTCGTGTCTCTAAATTTTGAGAGTCGAGTGACTCAATCAAACTCATCGTTTAATCAGAATCAGCATGGATTTTTTCGCTGGTTCCGTTCTCACGTCTGGGACTGACAACTTTTGGATTGCACTTACCATACCCACCACCAGCCATTGGCTGGAGAGCCGCACCCCTATTGCCATGCTATTACTCTACATTATATAGGTATGAGTCTCTAGTTGATACACAAGTATACGGACTCAGAAGGTGCAGTAGAACTCATATTCAAATACCGGGCACATTCATAGAAGATACTATAGTCCATTACAGTAATCTAACATACGATTCGCCACCATCTCCAGCTTGCTTCCAGCTCTAATAAACCTAGCTAGTACTATTACCGTGTAAGGGTAGTAGTATGAGGACTTGGGAGTATTTCGTAGAGCACGACAGGGTATCTCTGCAGCATGAGTCCGGCCATTGTTGGCTTCCCTATTTGCAACGAGGGCAATCACATTTCAGTGCTACGCCACTTGCCCTGTCTTCCCCCTATTTGCATTACAGACTGCTGGTGATTCCAATGCAGTTCAACAGTTATGGGCCCACGCCTAAAGAAGATGATGGCAAATTCATGTCTCCGCCGAAGTAGCTACCTGGTCAGGACAAGAAGAAGTGGTGTGGGGATGCGGAAGCTTGGATGAGCTTCATCCGAATTCGAGCAAATGCCGGCAACAAGAGCTCCATCGCCAATGCAGCTACACTGGGATATCTCTTATTCAGGCCCTTTCATGAAGACTATCGTGCTGTTCTTGAGCATGCTCGGGATCAGGGACAGCTGGACATGACTGAAGGCGCTGACCAAGCTGCTGCAGTAAGTAAGATTGTAGAACTTGTAGGGGATGAAAACCCAATCGAGAAGACCAATCGCATACTTTCATGCAACCAGAAAGTGTATTCGTGCGTTAGAAGAGACAAGGAGAAACCGTCACAATTCGCTGTCCTGTTTCGTGGGCTGGCATCAGAGTACATGACTCCGGCCCGGATCTCTGCAAAAGACAAAGGCAGTCAGGTTCTGGGTATGATTGTCCTCCAAACTTTCATGCTAGGAGAAACGAAAGTTAATGCAATCAAGATGCAGCTTGTCACGATCGCTACTCAGCGTACTAATCTAATGTCGGAGTCACAAATTTCGTACAATGTTACCGCCGAGGTACACAAGGGCATCGAGACTTTCATTGCTGGCCTGAAGGCTGTAACTTTCGGTACAGACACCGAGCATGCAATTACAGATCTAGATAGATTTGATGCTGTACTCAAAGAGGGTGACACTACTTTCAAGTCCATGAAGGCTGTGCCAGCCTCCGAAGATTAATCTAGGAATGCCACCAATCCGGTCTATCTTGATAATGTCTGCTAAGCACCAAGTTCCTTACACACTCCCGTGAAAACTGTCTTACAAATAGTCCGGTCGGAATGTAGAATGTCAGTAACCACGAGAGGGGGAGGGGCATTCCGAGGGAAAGGGGATGAAGATAGTTCAATGGGCACGCGAGCTGGGCCGGGCGGTGATGGAATTCCGTAGCGGGAACCGGTAGCTTGTAGACTAGTTTTAGGGCCGAAGGGTGCTTGAATCTTTATCTTTCTGGTCGGCCGCAAGCAACTTGGTTAAGTATGCTCGCGGCTTTTGCACCTCACTACTGTAAGCTAATCAATCTAATTCTATTATATTCTACTTATTTGATAAATCGTGCTACCGTATTCCGGAATACCCACCCGAGCCACTCCGGGAAAGGGTGCCCGAGGTGACCGTAGGGTACGCAATGGAGGACTCGCGGTTTGCCTTGCTGGCCAAGATTCACACGTGGGCGCCGCCCAGTACGCTATGGGTGCCACGTGTACTGGTTGCCTGGCCGCCTTCCTTAGCCGACCGGTTAACGGGAATGACGCACGAGATTGTATCACAGTGCTCTCTTGTTGCTCCGCCAGAGCAACAGCAACTCTGGACACTAGGGAGCTTACGCTGCAGTTCATGAGCGAATTATGAGTGAAAAATGGCGCAAAAAATTACAGCGCTTTCAGTAGTCACAGAATTCTGGGTCTCGACGTGAGCAGAGAGGCGGAATAGTGACCGGTTGCTCACGGCAATTCTTCCTAAATTTGAAGACAAGTGTCATTACGTTTGGCGCAATTTGTAGGTACAGTTGCTTTTCTTCGTGCAGGGTCGGTGCCGGATAGCAGACCATCACCCGTTCAGTGAGATGACTGAAGTTTTGGACGTGAACAGCAACGATGATAGATCGCGGGGTGTTAGGAAGCGAGGGAAGTACCTCCCGGAGGAGGACCTAATTATCGTTCGAGAAGCGGCCGCTTTACGAGCACATGTCGCTGGATATGGCAACTTGAAGCAGTCGTTCGAAGGTGTGGCTCAAAGGGTAAATCAAAACCCTCACATGACTCAAAAGGTCAACTGGAAAGCATTATATTATAGATATAAGAGACTACAGGAGGACGTCGACGCTGACCATAGAAGGAACAGTAGTTTGTCCGGGATTGCGGGAGGGGAGATGGGATATCTTTTCCAAACCCTATCCCAAATGCGAGAAGAGAGGGATACGTTCCTCACCGAGAAGAAAGCCTACAAGAAGGATAAGAAAAAGCGAGAAGAGTAGAAGGAGATGATGGGCAGAGGCGTTGTCGAAATGGCTCTTTGTCGGAAATCGAAGAGAAGCCGCTCAGATGATGAATGTGAGGCGAGTGACAGTGGTGGAAGCAGCGGGGGATGTGGTGGGAACAGCGCGAGAAAGAAACTTAAGACGCGCCAGACAAGTACCGCAGACGTTAGTGGAGAGCTAGGATTGTTCGGTGCGCAGTTGAAGGAAGCCGACTTGGCCCGGATCCAGCTTGAGGTGGATGAGCTGCCCTTCCAGAAGGAAAATTATGCGAAAGATCTTGAAGAGCGCGAGAAGGAACGTGAAGAGCGACGGAAAGAGCGGGAGGATGGACAGAAGCTAGAGCTAGAGAAGTTTAAGATCATGTTTGACATGTTAAGGGAGAAGATGGGATTAGGTAAGTTGGAGCTTCTCGTAGTATTGCAGGTTTAATAAACGCTGGAGCTTCCCTGTGGTGCTGCATAACGAATTATTCCCCTTGAGCTCGCCTACGGCTCGCCGGGAAAAGACTTGGTTCTTCACTCCTCAAGAAGCCAACCCCTCTCCCGAATACATTCCTCTAACATGCTCGGGCGAACCCTGAAGTACTTGGGATTTCTGGTTGGGGTGCTGGCAATTTCGAAAGTTGCACATCAGCAGAGTCCCTAGGTAGAGCAGCCCGACCGATGACTCACACAGTTTCAACTTGCGCTTGGTGTCGATAATCGGGAAATACATTTTGACTTCCTTGAAAATCCATTCTACCGTGATCCGCACTTCCGACATCGAGCTGTTAAAAGCCGTCTGGAGCGTATTGAGCGCATTTCCGTGAAAAGGGACATCCATAAAGACGCCCCAGTTGTAGCCTTAATCACCGTATATCTTGTACTGCGTACCATTCACAACCATAACCTCACCCATGTTAGATTCCAAACCGCTTGCTGCATAAAGAAACCAATCGTGACGACGACCCTCGGCAGTGCCGGCCATACGCGTGCAGTATCATCCCATCGGGCGTGTTGACTTCCTGATACTTAACGAATGTTTCTTTTCGAGCCCGTTGTATACTACGAGCTGGTGCATGTATCCTTTAGGTCGAGCTACGCCCACCACTGTACCGTCAATAAACCCTACACAGTTCTGCATTGCTGCTCCTTTATCACTGATGGATTCGCTAAAGTCCTGAGCTCGTTTGGCTATGTACTGCTGCGGAACAGGCCCCATCAACAAATGCCCTTGCCCCTGCACAAACGTTTCCATCCCTTCCCAGAATATTTTCGACATCTGGGGAGGATGTTTTCCGAATAGATATGATAGATCTTCCCAGCGGTCGGGCACGGCCATGCGTCTGAGAATTATGCATGTTGCAAGCACCGGATTGACACCATACCGGTTACGAGTAGTGTGATGCTGAGAGGAATGCCACCCTACAACCGGTACTATCTTTTTGATGTCTTCTACTCGAAAGCGGAAGAGCTGTAAGGCTTCGCGGTCACCCAAACGATTGAAGTTGAACCAAAAGTTAGTAGTGGAGATACAGTTTGACCTGTCCAACAAAAATTGAACCTGACATTGTGCTGCAACATATCGCAACGCGACAGAGACGAGAGAGGGCGTTGATGTATATGCGGAACGTGAGCGGTTGTGTGTCACATGTCGCTTAGAAATAACCGCGATTGCGGCACGAAAGAGCGACGCTCTTTCTCTACACTTGGTGAGAGAGAGATCTTCTTGCCTCATAGTTGTGGAAGGGGTTGACTGTACCACTCCCATGCTGATCTGCGGCGTTTGTTACTGTGCAGACATCATGAGCGAAATCGTTTGCAGATTATTGGTACACGTGTGAATAATTTTTGAAAGGATTTTCACAGAATTGTGGTGTAGCGTAAGCTTCCAATTGCAGCAGTGACTTCACTAATAACTGGCCATATTCCAACAACTTTTCTCACGTCTTCAATACAGAATTCTGCAACTCGGTCGATAACGTCGTGTTAATTTCTGAAATATCGAATTTTACTTGCTGAAAAACGGTCGAAAAGCCTCTATTATCCCGAGATTAATCAAACTGCAAAGGTAGACGCCGCGTTGTAAAACCGATAGCGAACAAATATGATATAATTAGCTTATAGAATTTAAATGACTTGCGCACTTCTTCTTTAATGCTCAAAACTATGTATCCAAACATTGACTCCTTTTAAGGTACCCAATTGCGAAAGGATCCAAACTACAGGGACTTCTGTGTTCAATGTAGTTTACTTACTACAGTACTGTGACCTGTGACCTCGTTACACACAGCATGTAAAAACCACATCT
Source organism: Bonnemaisonia californica (assembly GCA_032355485.1). NCBI lineage: Eukaryota > Rhodophyta > Florideophyceae > Bonnemaisoniales > Bonnemaisoniaceae > Bonnemaisonia > Bonnemaisonia californica. The sequence goes on from JAUBNZ010000395.1 coordinate 5,065, forward strand.
AAAGAAATAAACTGTTCTTCTCTTCTTACTCATATATATATATTCATTTGCAAAGAAAGTCTCGCCGTAGAAAATGGAGGTAGAACAAATCCACAAGAAATTAAATGGAGACTCCATCCGATATGATCAGATGTTAAAATGACAACTATGCCACGAATATGAGTCCTAGGGCACATGACCCAAACTCCTTCCAAAAAGGCTTCAGATTGCCCTGCAACAGAGATGGCATAAATACTACTTTCCAGTTCTCCAGGATCCCAAGTTTGGAGATCTAAGAACATTGCAGTCTTTGTCTCTATCGATAGTCCAGTGATGCCCCTTACGAGATACTACGGTAGATAATAGTAATAGCACGGTACACCATTCGCCATCGTAATACAGTGAGATCTATGATGCAGAGGACAATTGCTTTTGTGTCTGAAAAAGAGGAACATACCGCGCTTTCATCTCTGTTAAGGCCTTTTCTTAAGCTGAACTGTAAGTAGTCATAATGCTAAATGTAATTCACTGTACAAAAAATAGTGAAACAAAAAGGTCTAAAAAGCAAGAATCAAATCCTGTGTATGAACTGTGTCCAGGCTATCAGGTTTTTTAAATATACATCTGAAATGAAGGCTATTCGGAGAAACTAAAGATACAGACTGATAATGCAATGGAGCCTCCTTGTTCACTGATTTATGAAAACTTCGAATATTATTCTCCCCGTTCCCGTCAATATACATCCATATAAAGCAAGGATCTCCTTTAAAATGATGCCGCTCTTGCCCACGTATTTTCTATTGTCGCACCGGAATTCTCCGTATGTCATAACAATACCACAGGAACGAACGCGGGAGAATATTGCGTCCTTGCCTGTCGTTATTAATACTTTATATCAACTAATTAAGAGGACTTTCCAGCCTTGAGGAGGAAAATTAGCAGTGAAACACTACACTACGTACCCTTCAAGGTTACTTTTCAACAATGAATCTTTGAAAAAATTCACAGCATGAACATCGAAAATTATAGCAATAGCAATTTGGATATGATTCAAGTCACAAATTAAACATTTCTGGTCTCACATTGGTAACATGTCTTGCCAAGACGTATTCAATAACAAGAAAACAATTGCAGAGAAAGGAGACAACAGCTTTTTTTCTACCGTTCCCCCTAACGTTGCAATTTGATGGCTCATCTCCCATGAAATTTTCGAAACGGATACAAAAATAAACCGCATCTATGAGGTCCAGCTCTGCGAAGAAAGGACCGACTGGAAAACGAGGGAGAGACACCCTAACCCAAATTCTATTTAATGGAATTGAAGACATGAAAACCCTCAGCCTGTCTGCTATAGATACCATCTAAGGCATTGGGATCTCTCAGCACCACTGAAGTACAATGTTCGTGTGTACAACTAGTTTTCGCTATTCTTGTCCACTGCGAAAGAGTAAGCACTCCAATTTTATTCAACCGAACCGAACGTATCAATGCTTGAACTTCCGAAGCAACTAACAAAAGTGCAATAAGTTGTGTCCTATTTTGTATTGCAGTCAAGAGGCATGTTACTATTCGAAGATACGGAAAGGAGGAGGAAAGTCACTGAATTATAAAGCAAGTGCAAAAATGCTTCTTTTTCTGCTCTCAGTTTTCATGAACCTTAATAGAGATCCCCTGCACAAGTTCTTCCCGTGAGCTTCAAGACCAACCAATTGGCAAAACGCTGTTCCGCTCACTTGTCCTCTGTCCGTTGGCGGCAATTCTGCGTCTACGAAAATACTCGCTAGAAACAGAACTGCTGCCAATCGTCAGATGGCAACTGTAGGCTGTCGGCGTTTTATTTTATGGTTTGATGTTGCATTTTTTGGAACTATTGAGATTCTCCTAGGACTGAACTGAGGTCGATAGAGAGACATAGACAATTTTCAGATCTTATTAAAATGATTTGTCTCTGAGTTGTGTCTAGTTCTTTTCCAATCTACACACGCTACCAGCATGACTCGTCATGTCGACAGAACAGAAAAATTGTAGGAGATGTACTATTCATCTACTAGATGATGTCATATTTTCTATTGGTCCGATTTGTATTGCATCTCAGTGAACCAATGGATAAACCTCCACAGAAGTCTTCTATTATTTTCATGCACCAGATTCTCAGTGTTGCAAGATTCTATTGGATCCCGTTGCCTCAGGAAAATATTTTCCCTCTCCCGAGTCGTGAAATTGATCACTGCTATAGATCTACAGGCAAAAAGTCTGCTCCCAAAGAAGGGTCCGTTTTACCCTTCCCGGACGTATCATCTCGAGGTGTTTTGCAAATCGGAATGAACGGGCATAGTTGTATGACTGCGCTTTGAGCTCTGGAGACAAAAAAGGTCATATCAAAAATCCATCATTGGTATACATCCTATACTGCCCTCTTTCTTTATTTTGTTCTACAACTATTCGATATTTATGCTGCTAACGTCGCGATCCTTAACGTCTCCTTGATGGCAGCCAATTCACATTGTAATCTCCAGACTAGTGATAATATTGCAACACTATAGGAAATGTATGAATTGAAACGATAGTGTACCGCCTGTGTGCTCTCCTAACATGGAAAGAACGAAATTTCAATAGGATTGGGAGTTTCTAAAGAGTTCATCAGTCCATACATAGTGCTGTTCGTATGATCCAAAATCGTGGTTCTGGTGTATGGACATTTGGTTCGACAGGTTCAGAAAAAGAAACTTTTTCTTCCACGCCAGAGGTAAAAGGGAATTGAAGATCAAGAAACATAATACATGGCTCCGCCGATGATAAAAATGGGGACCAAGCTTTCGGGAAATGCGTTGTTGGTATGCACTCGAGCTAATATCCAAAAAAATGATATATCCGTGAATGGAAGAAAAATCTGAATTTCAATATGCAGGCCCTTGCTCAAATTCGTATAGTTGGGGTAGACGGAATATCGATCAGGCATATACACTCGATCTCAATCGTAGCCTTCAGCTCTACACGGCCTCCGTCACACTACGAAACGATAGGCCATGTTGTGCTAAAATTGGGTTTTCCTTACCTTTGATTCGCATGTTCTTTTGATTTTACATGTTATTAGAGAGATTAATCGACATTTCAAGAACAAAATCTTTTTCATAGAGTGAACCATGGCGAAGACTACGAGCTAGCTTTTGCTCTGCTAAATAAAGAACTAGAAGTGACGTAACTAGTTAGAAGGAATCTGCGGCGTGGAGGTTCACTGTTTGACATTGTAAAATGGCCGGGGACCGTCGTATCATGTAAGGACCCCGGGACTAAGAAGACCTGCCAGGTTCCTGTTGCAGTCGGCGAGGAAGTTGAAGCGTTGTTTTTCAGTTCAATTTTCTTTCAGGAATGACCGTCAACCCTTTCGAAGGTATGATCAGGTATCAAGAACACTAGTAGAGCTTACTGGAATGCCAACCTCAAAGAGGAAAGTGATTTACATCAGAAAAAAGTAGCTTACAATATGTTTGCATCTTCCTTATCAAATAAAATTTTGACAACCTTGTCAATGGAGAAAATGTACTTTGTACCGGGTTGGTCGCTGCGGTAATTTCTGGGTTGATCAAAAAAATTGTAACAAACCATAATCGGAATAGCGCAGAGGAGTTTGAACCGAATATTTTTGTTCATCTGCCTTTTAGTAGAAGTACTGTGTAAGAGTGACTTCTGGTATACGTGGTGCAGAATCTCCCTCAGGTTGATGAACTGAGCCATATGTCTAACCCGTGACAATGAGGCAAGTCCGGCGGCAGCGCTGACCTAGAGCCATGTTATGTAATTCGTTAGTGATGAAGGCCTGGGAATGGTATTTTCTCCCGACCTAAGCCGCTTCCTCGTGGCTCGGAACTTCAACTGCAATACGCACAAGTCTCTTTTCGAATTCAACAGTCAAGTGCCAATGTTGACAGAGGCCCTTTGGACGGACCGAATATCTGATAGTCGATGGAGTTTGACAACCAACCGCGGACCGTAAATACACCACTTTTTAATGCTTTTTTTAAAATTAAAAACATATAATCACGTAATCACATAATCACATAAGCACTTAGTCATTCATATAATTAAAATTATGTATTTATTATTATATAAAAAATGACTTGCAGTTAACCCGTCAACGTTGTTGTCAAGCCAAGTAGCGATTCAGATGTCGACCATTCCTAATCATACATGACATGTGTTCAACCGTCTATGGAATTTTCAGGCTGATAGTGGGGGTATGTTTCGACAAGTTGCCATGCTTTTAGGGTTCAAAAAAATTGAAAATGGATATTATCCACAGGTTCTTACAACGACATCTTCAAGTTGCATGAGAAGCATAGTAATTTACTCCATACTGTACACTACTGGATAATACAGAATTAATTTAAGAACCAATCGTACGTACATGTATAGTGCGGTAAAATAGAATGCAAGTAATGTGCGGTTAGCGGTTTACAGCCCAGTAATTTTCAGTTTCCTAGGGGCCGAGGCCTCCACCACTGTACGTCTGTAAAGCCCCGAATAATTCGAATCCTGCAGTCAGCAATCCTCTCTCAGCAAGCCATCTCTGCAATCAACAGAAAAGCATACAAAGGGTCCTCAACTATTCATAGTTCTGATTCTAAATTATAATTTTGATGAACATGAAACATCATACCATGAGTACAACATTGCATCGTTCAACATTCCGCACCCATGGCTGTTGCAAAAAGAGCATTTCCACCCACCGTAAAATATTCCAGTATGGAGTACAACAAAAACGACGGCATTGACAGAAGAGCCGCACTGCGACGTGAGAGGATCTACAATATTTTTTATTTATTAGCATCTTAGCATCACGGTGAGGAAAATTGCAGTTGGAATTACATCATACCTCCTTTGTGGCATTGTAACAGACAGGTCAGCAATTCAACAAGTTCCTCAAGGAAAGCCACTGAATTCTATCACAGTTTTCCCATATCCGAAAATGTGCAATTTCTACTCGCTTAAGTCTGGTCAATTGCCAGAGGTTATGACGTTGCGTTCTTTTCATCCTGTTGCTCTCCGTATGTAACGGTACAGTATAACGAAAACATTTATTTGAAAGCTTCATCTTATTCCTCATCCGGGTGGAAAGGCCACTTTGAACAACCAGCAAGGGCTGGTGTCATGCGATGCCCAGAAGTGGTCTCTTCGCCAGCCACCATGTCAAGCACATGAACCCCCTGTGGTCCCCATATATTTGTTTACACTTCTGCATGAACCAGGAACAGCTACATAGTCTTGTATGTAAATCTTCATCTCGTCCCCGAACTGAATGTTCAATTTTCAGCTCCTATCCATGCGTGTCTCACATCTACGTGCGCAATGTTTGAAATGTTACGGTTTCTAGATAGGACTCAGGATAACGTTTTATTAAACTGCCTCCTATCTACAGACCGCCGCTAACTGTGATGTACCGGTAAGTTTTATGTACACCATTTGCATTTTTTAAAGGCGTAGCCTTGTTGGCTGCCTGTCGGAACTGCTGTGAGAAGAACTGGAGTCGGGGAGAACACAGCGTGATGCGGTCATGAAAAGACTTCAAGGACGGAGTCGCAAGAAGGTTTCGCAATGTGAAAATTCAAAAGTAGAAAACCGGCATGAATTCAGACGACAGCTACTTTTTAACGTGACATTACATTTAGGATCGCCCTGCCTTGTTTCTCCTCGCTCTAATGACGTATGACTTGTTTCTCCTCTTCTGATGACGTATACCATAGTTTCAAACTATGCCGTTTTTTCCCATAGTACCGATCGAAAACGACATTTTGCGTTGCTATAGACAGCAATGGATGCTCCCCTTGACATCATTGGTCACAGCGCTATCGGGGATGTCCGTAATTCTGTAAAAGCAACTCTACACATAGCAAATCCATTGGCCTCCTCCACCCCTCCCCTTTCGCATGCAAGGGCGAATTTGAGTATAGAGGGAGAGGAACTTTCGACAGGTCGCAACTCTGTACACATAATCTGTCTTTGTTAGGTACGGCGTCTTATATCTGGGAAGAGAATCCCGTGGCAGAGCAGCATTTTTAAAATGTTTGGTTTCTGGAGGGGTACCTTTGATGCTATGTCCTTGAAAGCACAGAGGGGGCCCTCCTCAGTGTATTGAGCAAATGCCATGCTCGGCGTGGTTGGAAGCAACGGTAGCATTAGCAAACTTGATTTAGGGCAGGAATCGCAGGTTGTTCATCAGAGGACGCGGACGAAAGTAGTACATAAAACAATCACAAACGAGTCTTCTTGTTGGCTACACGGGATGATAAGCACAGAGGTTCACCCGTAACAGCACAGAAAACGAATAAGAGGAGTCGAGTGAAGTCCAGAAGAATAGCTGACATTCAGCAGACAGATACCATTCCTCACTTTTCACAAGGTTCAAGGACTCGAGAGGACTACTAACTTCAAAAGGAATCATTCCTCCCCAGTGGTTCCAAGCTTTGCTCGTACCTGTCCAAAGCTTTGCAGTTTGAGAGGCCTTAACGTCCTTCGATATCAACATTGCTCCTGATCCACAAGAACCAGACATGGTAGGACAAGGGGTACGCCGTCCGAAGCCTTCTTCAGTGAGGGTACTAGAGGTCGAACCCTCTTCGCAGGCATACAGGGAAGAACGAGAGGAGAAACTGATGTGGCCGATATCATCAAAATCCGGCTCGCGGGGAGAAGGCAGTAGCAAGAAGAAGAGCTCTGAGAAGAGGAAGGGACAATAGCAAGGGTTATCACTCTAGGGTAGAACAGAATTTTGACATCATACTTTGACGAATACTGTGATATAAATGACCCTTGTATTAGAAAAATGCAACCTGTCTTCAGAAGTACTAGATTCGTGCTATGCGATGCTGGCAACTGCTATTCGAGGTTGTGAAGCGGGTAAGATGTTGGCGGTCCTCGTGAGTGGACATTTGACATTGTGACGGTGCGCACGTTTCCATCTTCGACTGGGAATGGCGGCGTTCTGATATCGACCTAGGCCTTTTCATATCAGCTGTTGCTAGAGGACGCCGATATCCACTCGCTTGTTCCGTGCAAAAAATAGGAGGGCACTTTACAGCATTCGTTGTCTGTAAAGTATCACTGTCCTTAAAGGCTTTGCCCTGAATTGGCTGTTGTTGGTGCCGTTTTACAAAACCCCTGAAAAGACATTTTTCTATGAAATGATTTTTCTGAAGTCAAATTCAATTTAATAAATTTAATTGAATTTAACTGAATACATTTGGATCAATCCTCACTAAAGCCCATACAGATCATAATCTGGGCATATAATCGGGCCATACACACAGTACATTCTTTTACGTAATGCATACGTGCCCCTGGAAGAAAGAATACTGTAAATGTTGTGGGCAGGTAAAACGAAAGTAGCACACAAACCCCTAGTGTGTATTCTTCATTCAATCTGTGCCTCCTTTGCTGCTAGCCGAAGGAAGACAGAGTTCACTATTATCTATTTTCGCAAGCGCTGCTATGTGCTCTACACAGGCCAGAACAGCATACCAGATAATTATTCTAAAATTCGCATACAGAGCGTCAGTATGCAGTACGCAGATGGAAGCAAGATATAAATCCCTTTTGGGCCAATCATATTGGCAGACAAGATAAGTATATTCCAGGTATGCAAGGTATGACATTCGCCTCTTCCCTTAATCGCTTTTAATTAGGCGACACACCCATTAGTTGAAGAGTGAATTTGAACTATGTCAATGGTGAATGATCCATTGATTAATAGGATGATCTAGCTTCCCAGTTTTCATGAGCTCCTTCAGAAGGCTTCCATTCTTTTATTCGTGAGGCAATCAGCAAGATTATACTTAGAAGATACATGAGCAACATTCGAAAGATCCCTTTTCCTGTAGCTGTCGCGAATAGCTGAAATATCAATGAGCAAGCGTTTCTCAGAAACTGTGCTCAGTTTTGTGATTGTGTCGAAGAGACGCTTAGAATCCGTACAAACAATCACAGGCGTAGATCTGTTAAGCGTATTGTGCAGATCATGAGCCACGTTAAAGGAGTAGTCAAGGAAAGCGGAGAACGAATTAACTTCTGCAGCAAGAAGAGAAGTTGTTACACGTCAGCACTTCCACGAACTACAATGAATTAGAGAAGTGTTATCCTTTCCATCCTTGAGTAATATTGCCATGCCTAGTTGCGAAGACAAGTCTGAATTGTTTGCGAAGCTCGCATCACTATATCCTATGACATACAAAGTTTCCCAATCCAGTTTCCTATATAAGAGTCCCAATGTTTCCTTGAGAGTCGATACAGCTGGGTTTATGAGCATTTGGTGCTCAATATAGGCAGTACTTGGTTTCACTTGTGCACGTTTTGAACTTATGAAGGAAATATTTGGTCGGGTTCATGAAGCAGCATACAACACTTTTCCACGTGCAGTAGCGAATTCTTGAGGAGTGAATGGCACTTCCAGGAACCGTAAACCATTTTTATACGAATTCTGATCCATGAAGAGTGCTTCGCATCCATCTTTAAGTTCTTTGCACTCAATCTTCACTCCGTTAAACACCAAAAGTAACTTTACGAAGTACTTTGCCTTAAAGAATTCAACAGTTTTCAATTCTTGTTTGGCGAAAGAGGCTGAACCTGTTGCGAATGTGCCATCCACTTGAACAGCTTATAAAACTTCTAGTGCAGTTGGTTCCCAAGTGCTGTTTTTTGTAGAAAAGACAAGGATCTAGGACCGTAGCCACCATCTCTAGGAAAGTTTCATGATGATCACTGAAGGTAATCCACCAGTAACTAGGCGCTTCTGGAAGTCCATAAAGTGGCCTCAATGCTTTCAAAAGGGACCCTTGTTCTCCCCCTAAAGTCTCTAGAACATTTTGACCCGTCGATGGTCTAATGTACAAATCCCGTTTGAGCGTATCTTGGGATTGTAAAAAATCTTTTGATACATCTTGGGCCTAAACATCGTACAGAAGTATCTGAGATAAAGCAAGGAGGAGTCTCATTGATGACCGTAGAACCGTTGGAGCTTCCCTCACAACATGGAACTTATCATGGTCCTTGTGGCCTTTTATTACGAAACGGGCCTTCATTTTAGGCGAACTTGATTCAGGATTCTTAACCGTAAGAAAAAATCTTGAGTTAAGAACAACACCATCTTTTGGTACTTCATTTTCAAGAACAAACATGTATGTTCCCTTTTTTGAGGAGGTTTTTAAGCTCTTCCACCTTAGCTTCGTCAAACATAGGATCATTTAGGTCTTTGACGATAGGCTATGGAAACACAGATGTCACAAAAATCGTCTGATGGCCGTCTATAGCTTTATGTTGTTCTTCAACGTCCATTAGTTCAGCTTTAATATCGGAATGTGACTGTTCTATCCCTTCTATGATCAGATCAGGCATATTTTGTCCCTTTTCCGTTACCGCCTCGCCCTCTTCGTATGGATTCACTATTGAAGTTGGAAAGGGTACACTCATCAGTCTCCCGGAAGTATCTTTCATCTCTAGATAAATTGTTTTCCGCTGGTCATACAAATGTACCAGAAAGGGTCCTTGAAATATCGACGTCCCTTCCCTGTACCCGCGAACTTTATCCCCTTCTTTGGGAATGAACGGTTGTAATGATCTTTGCTTTAGTTTCAGGGCTGTGGCGATCCTTCGCTCAGCAGGTATTGACAGAATTTCTTCCTTAGCGAGCTTCATAGCCTCGAACCTTTTCTTCTATGAAGGCTGTATTGTTTGGAGAGAGCTAAGTGGAAGCTTTGGAACTGTACCAAACACTAGTACAGAAGGTTTCCGACATTCTGGGCCTGCTGTTGTGTTAACAGCATGGACAGCCAAAGAAAGAATAATGTTCTTCTCTAAGGTTGGAATTTCGCTTTGAATATTCCTACAAACGCGTCTAATGATGGAGTTAAAGCGTTCACATAGAGACAGAGAGTTGTGGGATTCAACTGGTGTAGCTCTCACAATTATGTAGAACTCTGCACTTGCATCCTTAAAGAATTCGGATTCAAACTGCGTTCCTTGGTCATGACCGAATAAATTAGGAAATCCAGTGAGATAGTTACCCAAGAATCAATAAGGATGTTCCAGATTGCTTCGGAAGATTGAGAATGTAGAAACTTGACGACACTGTACCTAGTCCCTCTGTCAATGATATGTGAAGTAGCTGAACGTTCTGTCCAGAATAAATCCATTTCGATCTCGTGATTAAGCAAAATAGCATCTGCTGGCTTGGATACTTTGAACGTCTAAGGCTTATCGGCAAACGTTAGGCATGAATCGCATCTTTTTCTTATTCCGTCAAGCAATTTTCTGGTATTGACCTGTATATGCTCTGGACTTGCACGCTTGATCAGACTGATCAGTGATATGGTTGTTAGGTGTCCGAAACGATAGTGCAGTTCCTTCAGTTCAACCCTTGAGAATAGCACTTGACATCTCCGCCATTCAACGTAAAGATGGCCATGTTTGATTTTCACAGGAATCGTGATGCCTGTTGGATGATGCTTAAAGGTGTTGTGGTATTCATCTGAACTACAGCCATGTATACGTTGTTGATATAGTCCAAACATCAACGGACATCTTGTGAAACTATATCAGTCTCGAAGTCGATGTAGTGAGTATCGCCAATAGGCATGCGTACTATAGCGACTCCCAATGAATTCAAGACCCTTTTCCCCAAGCCAACGAATCTCCTACAACTTGTACGGACAGAGGATTCAATGTTCAAGAAGGCGTAATATCTCAGGTATGCAGGTAGTCCTGAAGGCGTACCAGATGCTCCATTGTCCAGCATGACTCCTTCAAATTCCACTTCACTTTCCGTTTGTACTATAGGTGAATTCTTAGAAATGTATACATAAGCAGGATTAGGCTTCTTACATGAGTTCTTCCGAAGCGGTGTCGGTCGATTGCAGTAATTATTCACATTACCATTGACCGAAAGTGATGGTCTTTCGTCTCGTACGCTCTTCTCTCCAATGAGTCCATGTTCAGCTGAGGCGTCTGAAAAAAAGTTTTGAGAAAAGAACTTGCTTGGGGACTAGTTCAGAGTTCATAACAGTTTCATCGGAGTCTGTGGGCGTTGCTGGATAACCATGAGAAAAATTCAGTTCCCATACATCATCTGGTATCCTTTGTATAGAATCAAGTAGTTCGTACTTAGATTTGTCCTAAGCTTCATCTCCAAGTACTTCTGTAGCAAATGCAACAAGTTTTGCTTGTTGTTCCTTATTACAGTCGCGGACGAAATGGGAGTCCGATCCGCAACCGCAGCAAAGCATCCTTTTTTCCATCTATGCCTATCAGATTCTTCCCGTTAGAAGTACGGGGGTTCGATAGATGTTACCGTACCTCCTACCAGAACGAGAATACAACGCGCTAGTGAGCTTTTGCGATGCAGATGACTGTGCGATGGGAGAGGTTTGTGATGGTAACACTGGGGAGCGGATGAGTGCAGGTTCTGGCGATAAGGGTGGCACTAGGATATTAGCAACGGAACTCGGGCTAATTTCCTGGGTCCGGTGCGACATAGAGCCTATAGATGATTGTGGAATTAAGCCTCCAATTCCATATTTCTGTCCTCCAGGAACTGTTTCCAGTTGAATAGCAATTGAATCTTAATCCTCTTGCTTTGCGATAGAAGATAAGCCTTTTTGAAAGTATTCATGTGCACTTTGTGCCTTCTCTGCCCTTTCAACAAACATGTAGAAAGGTTGATTTCTTATACTGGACTGAATAATTTCAATCAGATGGGTATCGTGCTCGTGAATCTCATCTAGCTTACCTTGTATCAGAGTTGACCTTTCGTACAAACTTATCTATTTTCGCAAGCGCTGCTATGTGCTCTGCACAGGCCAGAACAGAATACCAGATAATTATTCTAAAATTCACATACAGAGCGTCAGTATGCAGACGCAGATGGAAGCATGATATAAATCCCTTTTGGGCCAATCATATTGGTAGAAAAGGTAAGTATCTTCCAGATATGCAAGGTATGACAGTAAAGGAGGCAAAGCATACCTCCTTTACAGTAATCTTTCTTCAGGGATACGACGTGTTTCGAGGACCATATTATGGTCCTCAGGCCCGGTCCTAAGAGCAAGTCTATTGGAGCTCAAATTAATTATAAATAGGGGGAATTCAATATTTGCTCAAAAGGAATGATTCAAGTTCGGCAATAGCTCCGGGGCGCGATTATAGGTCAGTAGTGGCTCTGGGACCAGTAGAAAGTTCAAAGATAGCTAAAAAGGCCCTAAAAAGGCCAATGTTGGCAATAGAGCCCCAGTACTGATGTCATAACTGAAATCATAACCGGGGCGTACCAATGCAACCAATGAAATGTCGTAGTATGATTGACACACCAAATTTTGTAAATGTTTGAGTTTTTTGAAATTCCGCTGTCTGTTCAGCCGACGACGACGGCTGCCCGATGATGATTCAAACCGAACAATGTTGTTTCACGCGGGAGTGACGGCGCGAACCGTCGTCGTCGGCCGGACAGACAGTGGAATTCGAAAAACTCGAAAATTTACAAACTTTGGTGTGCCTATCATACTGCGATATTTCATTGGTGGCATTGTTACGCCCCGGTTATGATTACAGTTATGGAAAGGGGCAC
>JAUBNZ010000396.1:0-17644 GCA_032355485.1 Bonnemaisonia californica
ACCGATTGTGCCTGGAACACCAATCCTTCGCCTTGATCGGTGGACCCGCGGCTCGTGGACCTTACACCCCAATTCCGCGCGCGTGAGTCTCTTCATTGAGCCTCCGCAATCATTCTCGTGAACACCCCTCTGTCCCTGCTCCCCTCTGTCCCTGTCATCTCTACCACGCTACCGGCCCCTCTACAGGAAAGTTCTATAACGAAGCCTCACGGCGGTTCTTGCTTGGTCTAGGACAGGACCTTTGGTCCTACACTCATCAAATTCGATATTCGGTGGTGCTTCTTTATCATTTACTCGTCGAGATGCAAATTTGCGCCTCCAAAACATTAGTCTTCGAAAACTTTCTCAGCAACCGAATACGACACAAATTCGAATATTCGAATGCAACGTGAATTTATATGTTATTATCACGTTCGCTTTCCAGCGAAACTACAGTGTACCATGTCGGTACACCTTTTTTCTTAGCTTGACTGGAATATCTCAAACCACAGTTCTTCGGCCGTTCTGGCATCGCCGTCTGCGAAATATTCTTGCGCTCCTCAGGGAAAGAGTGCTTTGGTGTGCTTCCGTACTGCATTTGAGGGCATTGGACTTTCTGGATCAGCATATCTCGAAACACAAATTCAGAAAACTCCCAGTCTCGTGATATTCCATGTAGAGCCTCTTCTTCGAAATAGTTTTATTGGTTTGAGGCTACATGTGTTGGACCAGAAAAGTCGTAAGACTGAGGAGGTCCGGAAAGGGGTTCGTAGCTGGGGAAAAGGGGAAGGAAGTGGTCCGGAAGAGATCCCTCTGTGGTGGTAGCGGTGGTAGAGGTAGGGGAGGAGGGATCTGGGGAGCGGACCAGGAGGAAGTGGGAATGAGGCGAGTACTCGCGTAGCTCGAAATCTAGAATGCCCGGGGAGTGCCGTGATCCAGATGCCACGGGTTTTGCGTAGAGACCCTCGTAATGGCACAAACCCTAGAAGCCGGTAGGCTGACTAATTCACACACGCGCTAGCAAGCGGTAAAGGGAACGAACACGCGGGCGCTAGTTGGCGCGAACCACAACACTAGTAGTCTAACTTTAGGTCTGGTTTACCTCCAAGGTCGCTTGCCTCTTTCCTGATCGTCGGTCGGGTTTCCCCGACTCTAGTTAAGGGCGTGCTAAGCACCTACTGTAATGCTTCCTAATGCATCCCAGTACTGTAAGGGCCTAGCTAGTGTATCAGTAACGGCTAGTGTATCTACATCTATCGCTGAGTGTACCTAACACACAGTACGGGTGTACCCTTCTAAAGAGGTTCCATGTGTACCAGTTGGCCGTTCCACACTGTTGTCGCGCTCGCGTAGTCACGGTGACATCTCTGTACTGTGGCGTTGAGATACAACCCTCGCCAGGTCAGCAACGTGTAAGGGTTGTACCTTGCGCGGGATCACGGTTGTCTCAGTCTACATCGAAGGGGAACGGCTGTGTAGCCCGCGGTGGCCCGAGGGAGTGGGCATCCATGCAGGCGGGAGCGGGCGCGAGTGCTCGATCATCGCTATAAAAGGGGAACTCGCTCGTCTGAGCTTTTGGGTCTGGACCAGGATTCACAAAAATTCCTACAACATGCTACGTCCAGTGAAATTAAATAGAAACATTGGGTTTGTATTCTCCCAAAACGATAGCCATCTCAGACATGTAAAATGGCATAATCCCGGCAGACGTACAGGAGATAATCGTATAGATTCTTTCCGAAAATATAGGCTGTGCACGGACTGCTGCTTAGTTAGAAATAGATTCCATCCGAACCTCTAATGCGTTAATTTTCGTAACTATGTATCAGCAAGTTGAGTCAAAGAGGTGCACTGCTACGAAGATCTGATTCACTCCAGGAATTCCGGAAAATTTACCTCTAATGGGTTCCCGAATGTTCGGGTGAAGTGATCTGCGATGCCCCCGACTAAGAAGAGCCCCTTGCTCTGTTCTTTCATTCAGTCGGATAACTCGAGACATGCGAAAGACCTATGCACCGTCACAAGTCGCCTAGGAGAGACTCTTTGAAGCAATTTTCGGCGTCACCCCAGTCGTTTATGGGCTCATTTGGGTTTTCTCCTGGCCCCGACGGGAGCTATCGGAAAGCAATTAATTTGGGCTTTACTCTTCTCCAAGGGGTATGGAACGGAGAACATGAATCGAGCCATTTGCGAATGCGACGAGAACACGTATCTGAAATGGGTCCGGAAGTTTGTTAAACGCATGAAAAACATAAGGTTGGTAATCACTTTTCTGTCGAATCTCTTTTTCATTTGTGAAATCGCTAGGAGCCGTTTCGCACGAAGTACGGCTAACGCGCAAATTCTTACAAGTTTGATATGGTTTCTATAGATCGAATGGGAGAACAGAAGGATTGGAGAACCATTCCTTGGATTTTATTCTTCGATAGACGAGACCGACTGCAAGATCCAGTAACCCTCTCCTTTCAAATCAATTTGGTACTCCCACAAAGTTCGAGGGCCTGGTGTGCGCTATAAAGTCGGATTAAGTATCGAATCTGTGTTTATTGTGTGGATAAATGGTCCCTATCCCTGCAGTGCCTATCCTGATTTGAATATTTTCAAACATGAGCTTAAATATCTGCTTGATAACGAGGAACTCTTAATCACGGATGGTAGATACCAAGACGAAAAGTGAGTGACTTTTGAGATTTTATCTGAATTCCATTAGCGAAAGCACTCGCAAGTTCGATCCCGACATGAAACTGTCAATGCGAGGCTGAAGAATTTTCGAGTTTTTAAATGAACATTTCAGACATGACTTAAGTTTTCTTTCTGTTTGTTTTCGTGCCGTGGCCAACCTGGCGCAGATGTCGATCGAAAACGGTTCTCCCTTTTTTTAATCTATAAGTAAAACGAGGTACGACGGTTGGTAAAGGAGAGACGTGATTTCCTGGTTATCTTTCGTCTGAGATCCAGGAAGGGGCCCTCTACTAAGATCCTAAGTCAGTAATTTACTCAAGCCCTTGAAGCGACGTCGAATTGGAATGGAAGGCGGATCTCACCTAGTGAGATGTCAGAACAATTCGTAAGGTACGGAAAAATTCCTTTTGTGTAGTAGTTTTTGTGGTCTAATGGAAAAAATGTCACCCTTCGTTTTGTTTTCTTCTTCTACGCTAGAGAATGCGAAGTATCATTTCAGAATGGGGCATTTCAGTTCAATGGTGTTTTCCCGCAACCTCCAGTGGGCGAGTGAAACGGGGGTACCAAATTCAGAAATTAGGAATTACTGTAAACAAATAAAAGCTGATGTGCTATTTCCGAATTATGAGGGTGATCTGTGCCCTCTAGGCTCATCGTGACGGGAGGATCCCTTTTTTGTGAAAGAAGTGAACCGTCGAAAATTGAACTCCCAAACACAGCAGGGCAAGCGCCCCCTGGCCATACCACAAATAAAAGTCGTAACTCTCTCTATACTGTAAGCGGGTGAGTGCACTGTAAGTGTTTCCCTCTGCCCCTCGAAGGGCACAATTTCCTAACATTGCTGTTCCATGTTCAAGGAGGGCCATTACTGGTGCTGTAAAAGACACAAGCTCTGTTCCCGCGAAGGTGCGCTTGCCCCAGTAGATACCCTTCGGTACAGTTCGTACAGTGCGTGCAGGTGTCAACAGAAGCTTAGACCCAAAATGGGAACCACCGTTGTTTTATAGGCCCCGGAGCTCTACTATTTTATATTACTGAATAATATCTATTGGTTCCTACTGCCGCTCTGTGTCAAGGATCACGCATCAGTTGACGTGACCAGCAAGTTCAGTTCTGCTCACAAATTGCAGTGTCTGCAAAACTGCATATGACGTGTGCCTGTCCACGGCGTACCAGCTCTATTGGATGATAGCAACATTCGAAGAAGGAAGCGGTGTACAGAAAAAATGTTACATATAGGTAATTGTAGAGGGCATAGATAAAAAAAAGCAAGTGTTAACATATTCCGTATGATCCGCATCTGAAACAACCCATCCCCGGCTAATTTACCCACTTACTATTCCAGTTAAAGTTAGCCTCAGAAGGGTTACCCACTGACTTCCTTACATGACTTGATTCGGGTCGTTAAAGAAGGCAAAAGCCGATTCCGCCTGTATAGTTTATTCGAAGTTACTCGATCAGCTCCGCATGCCTCCTGCAGGAACACATTTGTCATGTCACATTTCGTCTGTTGAGGTCCAAAGCAGATATTCCCTTTAACATCTCCCTTGCATCCCAGAATATCTGGCCCACAGAAAAACAAACTTAAAATCATTGACCTGCTATAGAATTGATTAGCAGATTGTGTTATTGTGTTTTTTTTACAACGTCGAGAGTAAAATAAGCTTCATCCCTGACGGTGCAGTTCAGCGCCCCCCTCCGCACTAAATCCTCCACTGGTACATTGTTGCCTTCACTCTGTTCAGAGTAGCGGAGCACACAGCTCCGCGGTTCCACTGGACCCCTACATATACTGTAGTACACAGTATACATCATGTACACTGTCCTGCACTGTATTATCTTGTAAACTGTTTCTATGATAGTATACAGTTCCCAAGATTGGCCTACCTCACTATAAGTGCAGATTACTTTACGATGTATCGACAATGCTCATCCTCCAAATCGGATTGCACTTTATTCACCATGTTATTGTATGGATGTATCGCTTTTTTAGCTCAAAGTTTCAATACATTGCCGCTTCGCTTTGAGCATCTAGACAACCTTTTCCCGATCTATCTGTACTCCTTGCCGACACTCCAAGGGCTTCAAGGGTACAAGTTAGGGAACGCAATACTCTTAGTCCACCTTAGGGTATCATTGGTACCATTATACTGAAGATGGTCGTGCATCCCATGACTTCAGTGACAACTTAGACACTCTGCAAGTGCAATAGGGAACCAGACGGAGAAATGTATGGAAATCGGCGTGCAGGTATTTTATAGTAATCACAGTGATGCGTTCTTTTATCCATGTTGGATGTTGGTTTCTGATTTGGATCCTTCGATAAATAAATTTATACGTTCGTTACCATGTTACTTTTGCGAGACTTTTTTTACGCCTGTAACCTATTGCACGCGCCCAGTTATAAGGATACACTAGCTACTAATCAGGCGAATTTAGTGTGTTCTGCATGGTACCTCATTCGGCTAATGTACCTTCACGGTACATGGTAAATATCGGGAGTCGTAAATACAATTGCACTCCCTACTCACAACGCCTTCTCTCTGCATTCAATATGTGGAATCCACTCACTCAATACATAGTCAGCATACATCAATAGAAAAACTCCAATCTGCCCTCCTCATTGAATTATCATATCGAAGCAAGACTCAATGTCTCCGCTTTATCACATTTGTACTACAAGCGAAACCAGTAATGGTGCTTAAATTGCCCCGGATCGAGTACGCAGAGCGAGAGCATTTCGTGAAGCACCAGCTCATTTTCTGCGTACCACATAAAGAGAACATATCCCCCACACGCCTGTGGTTCTCTATGTTTTTTGGTTTTATATTCGGCCAGAAATATATCAGTGCAGGCTCTTCTACAATATTGCAGATATCCCTAGACGCCTACAAACGAATGTTTTCTGGTAGGGCTAATATGCCGAGCCTTTCTTGAAGGATTGCGCTCAACTGTTGTCACTTACCGGAATTATCTGAATCCTCGTTACGTTTATAAACAGAGTCCGACATGCACGGAAGGAAGAACGACATACCGGAACGTGATGCAGAGATATGATTTTTGCCCAACTCACGAGATAAGAGATAAAACCATCGGTATATACAGCATTTGAGAGTGCCCCTTCTACCAAGAAAAATGGCCTCAAATAGATTCAGACATTGTTGTCGATTAAGAGTTAAACGGTATTCAATATCGGTATCGTAGGTGCAGCTCACCGCGGAAGCAAGACACAACTATTTCGCTAAATAGCTGTGATAAAAGAACAACCTAACATGAAAATCCGAGCGGAATCAGAATGTTGGAAATTGCCGAAGTATGAAGCAATTTGCCAATAATAAAAATTGTGAAACGTAGAAGTTGCAGATCATTCTGATGCCTAGCTCATAGGTGAAGCGGGCGATAAGGTACTACAGTACACTGCATCTGGGAGGGCCCTCTCATTTCTCCCGCTCGTTTTCTATCTTAACTCTTAGTCTCTTTCGGTTATTAGAGTAACAAAGCGAACTTACGATTTTGCGGGCACCATTTTCCGTGAATGTTAAACTTGATAGGCGGTCCAAAAATACAGTACGTCGCAACTTCTAAGAATAGAGATGACGTACAAAGAGTTTTCTGTCCCTTTCGATTTCAGAATTACACAAATAAATTTTGAAAAGAACATCACAGGACGTCGATGGTCGCAAGTTTGAGAATTCGCTTCAAATATCTGGCCCTGGGGTAGCTCTGAAGTGAACTACGGAAGCGTAGGCACCCTACTTGACATCCCACTTGATACTCTATTTTTCACAATGCGACAGAGCAGCCTCGCCTTTCTAGGTACCCTTCGGCACCTTGGTATCCGTGGTATCCGTGGTACAGTACCCCAGGTATCCAATGCCATTGTATCAGGCGTGCGAAGAAAGATGCCTCGCTAGTCTACGCTTCTACGTAGAGGTCCTGTTTGATACTTCCTTGAATTTGAAGATGGACCAGAAACTAAAAACAAATGAACAGAACTTACTGTGTTATGTGTGTTATGCTGCGGCAAATTGTACAAGTGTACCTTATATTTATAAATGACTGGAGTTTTTAACCGCTGGAACGGTACTTGACAGTTAGGGACATTCTTACGATGGGCTCGTCTGCGGTTTGCTTCTCAGCACAAGGTATACAGTAGTACCGAAGGATATCTACACGGTTGTACAGTAATGTTTGATAGATACAGAGCAAACGAGAACGCAGCTCAGATGTCTAAAGTAGGTAGATACAGGGGTACCCATGGTTATCCCTGGTATCCCTGGTACCCCTTCAAGGGTAGTCTCCAATCAGATGTGGCGTACAGCAGAAGCTTCTGAGTGCATGCATGTGACATTTTGTACTTTACATCATAATATGAAAAGTGGACAGGGGGAGTGGGAATTGAAACGCTTGCAGCGATTTTTGTTGCGATTTGTTTTTATTATATTAATGGAACGGTCCTTGTTGCGGACATGCCTAACAAGCGCTGGTTATTGGACCGCTGATGTGTGCAGTTTTAAGATCGCAGATCAGCGCCACTACACATCTGCAGGCATGGCTTTCTTCGAGATAGAAAGGCAACTTGGGCATAGAAGGACGGAGCACCGCTCTGCTGGCATTCTTTCAGTGCGTGAATCGTATGGTCTACATGTGTATTTCCATCAAGGCCTACTACGCTTTTTCGCAGTCTAGAGTAACAAATACAATGAGATAGAGTATCTTGAAAGGATTTAGCCTTCTGTTTAAAAAAGCTGCTTGGTCCCCTAGAGGTAATTCTCCCACATTAATGTCTGTATGCAGTGTATATGAACTGAACACCGTAACAGAGAATTCGGTGACCATCTTTCCAAGTATTTCAGATGGAGGAACTTGGTACAGTACCACCAAACCTCTTAATTTGGTTTTCTGCTCAGGATACCAAGGGTACCCCTCCAAGGCCACTGGGTTCGATTCAAGAGTACGGGGGGTACCAGGGGGTACCAGGGGGTACCAGGGGGTACCAGGGGGTACCAGGGGGTACTAGGAGGTACCAGGGGTACCAGGGGTACCAGGGGTATCAGAAATGGGTAAACTGCAGAATGGCAGCTATGGAAATACATGCTTTTATTCGACATTTACACGCCTACCAGACGTGCCTTTATACTTTCATTTGCTGGATGAGAAGTCAAAATCTGTCCTCAGGAAGAGTCGTGTTATATCAACACTGCACGTATACCGTCGCTCGCACCAGACCACTGCCCAATCGATTTCCCGGATTCCAAGTTTTTTGGTCGCAGAAGTGCTCTTCTGCCGTTTGAACAACAGGTACAATGATTGCCCTGCCAACTGCATCTCGATTGCTCTTGTGCCTTCACACTCGCAATTGATAGGCCCAACGAAAAAGTGTCCCACGTTGCTTTATGTTTTTTTTGCTTAAAAAAAAGCAACTAACAAGCGAAGGTTAACCTATGACCTAGTCCGCAACCCCCGTTGGTCAAGTAACCCTCTATTACTACAGAGATGCTATCTGCGAGGGAAATCTGGCAGCCTCTTCCAGCAGTGCTTCGTCCACATAAGATTACTGCGATAGTAACAATGTCAGCTTTTGACCACGTGTCTATTCCAGTTTACTGTGGTGTTGTAGCTTTGAAATGCCGAAATCAACATACTATAGCCATGCAACATCTTATTTCAGAAGTGCCAAATAAACAAATACTATATTTTCATTGCCTAGCCATGAATTCCGTCGTTGGAATCCATTTCATCTTAAAGACACCAGCTGCACCAGCAGTCTCTCACAGTACAATCAAGCAAATCACAAGGCACACTAGCATATGTGGCAAAGTCGGCCATGTGCTGTGTACAAGTAGGCAGGCAGGACCAATGCTGTGATTACTGAATGGAATATTGCCTGCTTTGGATTTGGTTGAGGTGCGCGCTGGACTAGCGATAATGAAACGTGTATTGTCGGGTAGTCAGGAGTCTCCAACAACATCACTATTTTAGCATGCGTACTCTACATTTCCTGAATTCAGCAAGCCGCGACTACTCTGTAACCTTCGAACGCCTTTCCCTTGCCTTGACACTCTGATTTTGTATACAGGTTGAAGAAAAGCGGTGGACACTGGTTCTCATCCTGTATCATCACTGCAATTCGAGATAGCTGTATCTGGTGTTCCGCAGTACCAAGTATCGAATACTGTCTCCAGGCACGACACCGACGTCGGGCCTTCGAATCAGCTTCTGACTTTGCAACGAAAGTTTTCCCCGACTTCTCAAATCTTCCAGGAACTCCAAGGGCGTGTTCATCACCGATTGAGTTTACTTTCTTCAACATTCACAGGTTTCTCTACCGCTATAAAGGAGTTGCCGAGTGCATATTCATACCCGCCGTCGCTTTCTTCTTTCGTACTACCTGCCTTGAAGGAGTCTTCAGACTATTTGTTCTGTACAGAAGCGAGTCAATATGCGTACCTTTCCGTCTCTGCGAATTTTTGTTCAGCATTTGGACCACACTATTGAGCGATGCTCTCTACCGCTGCTTTGTCTGCCGGAGAAGCCAGATCTTACGGATGTTCGTAGTCAACTGGAAGATGGTCCCTTAGGCGAAGTCGAGAGGGACATCTTCTTTCCTAGCTGGACCAAGTCAATACACGTTCTTCAACATGAAGTTATTTCAGGTTCAGATGACGAAGATATTACTTGGACTCAACTTGAGGAGAACAAGATCACAGTCGAAACGGCTGAGGAACTGCATAAAGTGTTGGAGAGGGAGGAAGAGAATCCCGGATCAACGAGTATTATCCTCCAGCAGTGCCGAAGCAAACGATACAGTCGAAAGAAGGGGGAGTTTTCCAGCCCATCTTCTATCTCAAAACATTCTACTTCTCCCGTTACCCCTGTAACCAAAGGGGACGTTAACTATCCAGTTGGAACCACTGCTTCTGGAATGCCAGACTTCAGGATTCCGAATGGGATCCAAGATGCAGGAATCTATCGCGCTCTCCCGAACCAGAATCTGTTCGACGGACAAGGCGGACCTATTTTGTTCGAGCAGTCTTTCCATCCAGTGGGTATGTTTCCGCAGCCTCAAGTGTATCCGCCGTGTTATGCTATTCCTGTCAATGTGGGCTGCTACAACTACATTTCACCCATTCCGGCTCTCACTCCATCGGTGATGCAGGGATTTTACGGGTACAATGTGATGTAGATGTACAAAAACAATATCTTCCTCTTAACTTGTAGAAGGACTATCTCATGGAGGCTGTTATTCCTTAGTTGAATACTATGTCATCACTTTTCTTGTAAAACCACTCGTTGCGATTCTAACACCCACAGACTTCGTGCTCAAAGCTCGTTGTCTTCCAGCTGTCTTTTTAATATCGCTCTGATAGCTCTGGTGGTTTGCTCATTAGTCAGGCGTTAGGCTACTACTACTAACTTAGTAAGGATAGCTCTCATGGTTTACTTATTATTGCTGTCAGGCATCATACTACCCTTCGGTAGTACTACTTGCGAAGTATAAGAGCATCTCTCAGAGCATAGTATCAATCTTGATATGAGGGAGTTTGCAACGTATGGGCCAGGTTCGAAAATGCTGACTAATCGAACAGACAGCACAAAATTATCACAATTTAGATTCTGTACAAGTTGTCGCTTTGCATCACTTCGACGTGTTGACCGTTGATTATGACCATTTCTCCCTTCCAAGCGGAGATTGCGGCAAAGTTACCAAAATACAGTATATATCACTGTGGTAAATGATATCACTGTCCTGACGCGAGTCGCGGTCATTTGGGAAGTTTACTTCTTGTGCAAACAAACATACGATTTCTGGCAGACTTACGAATGTTGCGCTTATTCAAGTTTGCGAGCTTTACATAACGGGAATGGGAAGCGGTTTGTCTTCTGATCTAGCATGGGTGCGATACTCGTGGAGGACAGAAGAAAAGAGAGAGCAGGTTGACCCCAGCTTGGAGCCATCCGTGCCACTAATTTTTTCTCTCATATATTATTAGATAGCTGGCAGATTGGAGACTGGATGCGGTTGCCGCATTTCTGCCACTGGGGGCTCTCCATCTCTCTATGCTTCTAATATTGGGGAAGAAAATGGAGCACTTGGAGATTCTCGGAACTTGCATTGCAAGTTAAGTACAGTGCGCGAACTTCAAAAACGGCCACCCGCCATGTTTAAAGAATGGAGCTTTATTCTAGTACTGTAGGCATGCAAGGGAATGTATCTTACCGTAAATTTGGCGCTGGATTCGAATCTGCAGCCGTATTTGCCCTAGAAGAAACAGAGAGGACGTGATATTAAAAAGACCGCCCGAACTATGGGCGTTTAAGAACTCAGTACTAGCAGTGTTTGCACATGTGTTCTGGCGATGAACACACATTAATCTGCGATTTGGGTGAGAATAGAAGAGCACGAGCACTACTGTACTATACCTAGCTATGTACAAGTACTTTGGAAGGAATACTGTACCAGGGGTACCATGGGTACCAGGGGTAAACCCTCAGCGGTATCGATCTACAGTATCTACCCTCGGTATAGCCTGGGGTACCAGGGGTACAGGGGTACCCAGGGGTACCCAGGGGTACCCTTGGTGCCCCTGGTAGACATGTGACATATACGCCTCTGAAAGGGACATGGTCTGTTATCGCAGGCTGCCTCCGAGATACTAAAAATAGCTTGCACTGCTGTGTGAAGCGATCAATACAATTACAGCGACAAGAGAAAAAGTACATTACATCACTGCAGAGGGTATTTAAAGAAGAGTTTTAATAATTAAAATTAAAAATGCCAAAAAATGCCAAACTGCTGTAAGCTCTTTGTCAACATGATGTCGTGCCTTTATTATTATGACAAGTTCTCTGTGCCATTGTCAACATCAATATTGACAACAGTTCAGAGTGGACATAAAAATTACAAATGAGGAGTTAGAAAGCTAATTGATCCCATTGTTGACTAGTAATTGGATAAGAGTACGGAGCAGTACTGTACATACATTTCAAAAGCGGGATTTGGCTTTAATTTTAAATTTAATCAGCATGATCCTAGCCGAAAACAGAAAGGCTGCTCATGCAGGTCATGGACATGGCAGGACCGGTTAACGGCTAGGGAGTAGAGGGTGGTGCCTTTGAAGCCATCGAGGTGGTACAGTTTCCCTCCTGCGTGAACTGGGCACACACTTCTATTCAGGCTCAAGCCCTTTTCTAGACATCTTTTAAAACCGCGAGCGCACCTTCTGGGTGCCTACCCGCACCGCCGCTCTTCCCGAACAGAAAATTGCAGCCTCCGGGAACTGCCAGACTCTCTTTGCTCAGGTGCATACAGCTTCAAGCGTTCCATAACTACTGCGCACGGATCTTCGACTCAACAGATATGTCCGATCAGGAAGACGTGTTTGAGGACGGGGCACGCCAGGAAGAGGAAAAGTTTGAGGATTCAAGCGAAGAAGACGAGGAAGAGGACGAGGATAACTTCGAGGAAGACGACTTTATCGTCGATGATGTGGGCGATGATGACGCTGGTGTCGACGAAGCCGCCCCTTTCCCCCGCAGCGACGATGAGGCTGACCAAGCAGCACTGAAAAGGAAAAAAAAGAAGAAACGCAGGCGTTACCGCGAAGATTCACCAGAACTTGCGGAAGGAGATCTTCAGCTGCTCGAGGAGAAGGGTGTGCGCATTGATCGTAAGAAAAAGCTCAAACGCTTGCGTAAAGGCGCTTCAGATGAGGAAGATATGGTTGATGAAGATGCGCGTGACCTCGCTCGCGATGACGAGGAAGATCATTTGGAAGAGCGCCGACGAGCTGCAGATGAGCCTGTCGATTATGACGATGAAATGGATGATTTCATTGACGACGGCGGCCGTGGCAGACGGAGGCGTGCCGCAGAGCGCGACGGGCTTGTTAGCTCAGAAGCCGTACGTCAGGCCCGCTCTATCTTTGGAGATGTGGAGGAAATGACCCAGTACCGCGGCGTGGACAAGCTGTTTCAGAAGGGCGAAGGAGGCGGAAATGAAGAGGATGACGCAGATTATAATGCTGATGATGGTGACGAAGAGCGCCCATTGCGTACCATTGAAGATAGAGACACAGACCGTCAAGACGAAATTAATGATGACCTCAACGTTCCAGAAGTTGATCAGGAAACCACTGCGATGAAGCTTGGTGCAGCTGAAGACGATACTGAAGCTGCCGAACGCATTGTGAAAGCCGACATTCCGGAGCAGCTTCAATCCCACTTTGGGCCAACCTATGGAGCTCCTACCACTACGCAGCTTTCTGAAGAAGGTACATGGATATACAGGAATGGATTTCAGGACAATCCTTTATTCCAAGACTATTCTGTATTTGATCCTTCAAAGGTGACTGAGAAGATCGTGTTGGTGCTTTCATATATTCACGGGGAAAAGTTGGATATCCCCTTCATTGCACTATACCGCAAGGACTGTATCAAGCTCCTGATGCCTCGAGCTGGCGAACTGCATCGTAGGGAACCGGCGCCAGATGAAAAGCCTCGTATCTTGCCAGGTCCTCGAGGGTTCAATTCGTTGGAATACGACGATTTTCGACCAGGCGTCTCCTTCGATCATAAACGCGGTGTAACTCGCGGCTATGATGATGGGTTTGGTGAATGGTCCGTATTATGGCTTATCCTGGATCTGGATAAAAGATACGCAAATCTTCAACGGAGACGCCAAGCTCTACTCAGCTCCGCGAAAGGTGCCGGCGAACAAGGAGTGCCACTGCTTGTAGTTGAGGAGATACAATCCATGGCTCGAGCCTGCGATGACGAACGGGAACTGCAGGACGGTGAGCATTATCTCCGTCTTGCAAAGGAGCTTGCTGATGCATTGAATGACAGAGATGACCAAATTTCTGACTATGTGGACGAGATGGGCAACATTCGAAAGCGACGGGTATCACGGCGTAAGAATCGTTATTCAGACTTTTGCAAACGTGGGTACCGTGGTCTGACTGAAGAGTTTGGGCTCAGCGCGCATCAGTTTGGCGAAAACTTTCGAAGTGCGGCGCAGTATGGCACCGGGATGCCAATGCATGTCCCTGATTCTGCTGATGATGAACCTTTGCAGGTAGCGCTTGTATTTGCAGAGCGTTTGGGGGGAATGGCAGATGCGTCGGCAGCCCCTAGGGAGAAGATTGCGGCAAGAATGCTCAATGCAGCTCGGTTCATATTAGTGTCCGAGATAGTGGCAGAGATGCAGGTTGTACAGACCGCTCGAACGATTCTTCGCAAAGAAGGAACTGTCACAGTGAGCACTTCCCCCACTGCGCAGGGTATGTCGCAGGTTGATGAAACTCACCCTTTGCGATGTGTCACAAATCTCAACAAGAAACGATTGGAGACTTTTAAGAATACTATGGACTTCGCTCTTCTGCTGCGCGCGGTGGAACTTGGGTTTGCGAAAGTGGAGATTGAGATACAGGATGAGCAAGTTTCTAAGATTACCAAGCTGCTGCACGACTCATTTGTTGTTTCCGTCATATCATCTGTTCTAGTTGAGAAATGGAACGAGGAGCGCTTGCTTGTTGTGGAGGAGGTGAAGAAGAGTCTTTTAGGGAAAATAATAGAAGAGATCAGAGAAGAACTCACTTCAGACACATCCATTGTGCTTCGGAATCGTTTATCCCAGGCTGCATCTCGTCGCTTTCTCATGGGCCCTGGTCGCCCAAATCCGAACGAGGATGGGTCCCCTCGGATTTTGGCTGTTTCTGTTACATGTGAAGACGATGAAGAGCCAGATCCCATGCAGAGTGTCAAAGATGCTGAGGATGCGAAGACTAAATCAGATATGAGCTCCGGAAGACGGGTTGCTCGAGAACGTCTGACATTTGTTGAATTGGATGAGAATGGGGAATACCAGACTGGGTATGAGCTATTCGCCGCTTGGCTTAGAAGACCGATGAGATCTGATGTTTCCGCCTCGAAGCTTGCTGATGAAGTCAAGAATCAGTTGAAGTCTTTCATTTCAAGATCAAAAGCCCAGCTGATTGTTATTGGCGTTGGCAGTGGAGGCAGGGCAGTTATGCGATTACAGACGGATATCATGGATGTCATCAAGGAAATGGCCAAAGATTCCGGTAGTGCAGAAAAATCGCACAAGCCTTGGATGTTGAATAATGCTGAAACTGAAATGATAAGAACAAGTTTGAATCGGCTCGATACTACCCGGAATGATGGCGAAGGCGCAGATCCTGAGGAAGTGAACAAAATGTGTAGAGATATACTGGACAAGTATGTAGTCCTTGTGGACGAATTCCCTGCACGCATGTATGCGAAGACATCGGCGTCCAATGTCGGATTATCTGTGGATGGTATGACTCTTCTAGAGAAGAGAACTATTGCTCTAGGGCGTCTAGCTCAGGAACCGCTCTGGATCTATACTGGAATTGGTCAAGAGGAGAAGGTTGCTATTCACTTCAAATCACATCAGTACCATTACTTTGCGAAACCGGCGGACCGCATCCTCGCCCTTAAGCGATCTCTTATTAGATCGGTTTGCACCACTGGTGTTGACATCAACCGAATTTTGAGACTGCCTCACATGCAAGCAATGCTCTCATACGTTGGGGGCTTGGGAGAGCATAAGAGCAAAGCTCTCATTCGAGCACTAGAGAATACACTGAGTGAGGAGGATCACGGGTTACGTTCCAGAAAGCATTTGTGGTCGGAAAACTATCTCGGGCGAACGGTCTTTTTGTCAACTGCTGCGTTTCTGAGGGTGAGGGATCCTGAGTTGCATTCTGGGGGAAGCACCAGGCGAGCTGTCGACTTTAGACGTTCCAAATTGACACGCAAATTTCGAGGACGGCGAAGAAATGACGATGACTCGGATCTTTTTGATCCAATGGATGACTCACGAATTCATCCTGCTCACTATGCCGTCGCAATCAAGATTGCAGATGAAGCTTTACGGGATGACGATGGTAATCTCAGAGTGGACATAAGTGATTCTGGGGAGTTTCAGGAATCTCTGCGAATGACGTCAGCTGTTCTCGACGATCCTTCAGGGTTACAGAGACTTGCACTGGACGAGTACGCGCATCGTTTGGAGCAGCTAGGCCGTGGTGTTCTTTATGAGACAGTTAAGATGATTGCTAGTGAGTTTCAAGGCCCATATCGAGATTACCGGAAGGCTTTGGTGTCTCCCCAGCCGGAAGCCACATTCTATCTCGTAACTGGGGCAGACCCCATGATGATGCGAATTGGGGCTGCAGTTACAGCAACGAATTGTCGGCTTAAGTTGAGACGCAGACAAACTGAAGCTACAGGAAACGTGTTTGGAATTCTATGCCACCTGCCGCATGATATCAGAGGATATATTCATGTCTCTCAGTTCTCTGACGACGCGAATTTGTTAGATGATGACTTCAAGAAACTTGTCCCTGACGGAAGTTCCCTGGCCTGTCGGATAACTGGATTTCTATACGCCAAGTTTGAGGCTACCCTGAGCTCTAAGACGAGTTACATGGAGAGCCCTGACTCGATCCGAGAATATACACCGTTGGTTGACACCTTAGATCCAGCTTATAGGCCATACCCAAAGAAGGATGCGATAGAGAGTGTCGGAGGGACTCTAGGAATGGGGGGCAAGTCTGGAGAAAAACCAGCTAACCGGTCTGCGCAAGAGCGTCGGCAAAAAAACCTGATTCATCTACGTTCAAGAGCTAAACCGGTCGTCATGCATCCGCTCTTTCATGATATCACAGGTCAAGATGCAGTCGCAAATTTGCGGGGCATGTTGCCTGGCGATATCATCATTCGACCGAGTCAGTATCACAAGGATGGCTTTATGTTCTCCTGCAAATTTGCGGAACTTCCTGGTATGGACACAGACGCACACCCAAGGGGTGTTTTCCACGAGGATTGCTTCGCCGTGTATGACTCTAAGAATCCATCAGTCCCGTTGAGGCTCAAGGTCAGGGATGCTATATATGAGCAAGTAGACCAAGTGTTAGAGCAGTACTTGCGGCCAATTATTGAGAACCTGACTGAGTGCTTAGAACACCGCAAATTCCGTAGCGGTTTCGAAGAAAGCCTTGTGAGGTTCATCAAGGAAGAAAAGGCGAAAGCCCCCAAGTCCATACCTTATTGCTTTGGGCTTTCAGAGAAGAGTCCAACTTCGCTAGTGTTGGTTTACATTCCTGGCCAAACGACTATACAGCGTGAACAGGTGCGAGTTGTTCCGGATGGATATAAGCTGAGGTCTGTTTTGCATAAGAACATGGATGTTCTGTTTGCTTGGTTCAAGAAGAACATGAGGAAAGGAGCGGCCACTCGTCGGCCAGCCACAAGGGAGGCCGTTGGGGCCTCACCATTCCAGTCTCCATTTCAAGCTGCGGCATCACCGTTCCGTCCAACGGCATCACCGTACCACGCTGCCCGTTCACCGTTTCAAGCCGGTCAAACGAAACCAGTACCCGTTTCCAACGATGCTCCACCACCTCCTGCGCCAGTTATCACGGCAGCTGCTGCTGGAGAAGATCCTAGTCGACGGGGTCCGTACACCAACGACAATCAGGAGGGCCAGGTACCGCTGCCGTTTGCGAAGAGTCCAAATCTCCATGATCCATACGCAAATATGACGCCAAGTCGTCGTGATTCATATGGAGAGATGCCTCCTCCGCGCGATCCGTACGCAAATGGGCCTCCTGAGATTCGGCCGGCTCCTGCCATCACTGCAACCGATTGGGCCAAGGCAACGTTACAGGCAGATGAACCTCCGCCAGACGCGATGCGGAGCGGTAATTATCCACGGCCTGGTCCGCCTCCGGGTTCACACCTTGGGAGACCCCCCTCACCACACGGGAGAGAGTATCCTCCGGCAGGCAGAGGAGCAGGTATGTCACCGCGGATGGGAGCAGGCATGTCACCGCGGATGGGAGCAGGCATGTCACCGCGGATGGGAGCGGGTATGTCACCTCGGATGGGAGCGGGTATGTCACCTCGGATGGGAGCGGGTATGTCACCTCAGATG
>JAUBNZ010000397.1:0-17640 GCA_032355485.1 Bonnemaisonia californica
TACCTTCACAGATCCAGCGGCGCGATAATGGATGCAATACAATATCGCTGCGCGCATGCGCGCCATAGACAATAGTTGGTAGAACCGAAGACTCGCAGAAGCCGCCCCGACTAACGGCTCCGCCACAAGTCTTTCGACGCAGGACATGGATGCAACAAAACTCTGTTCCGCCCGCCTATGGTACCGCCCGTTCAACTCCCCTACAAGTGCCGTCACATGGGGCGGCCGGAAGTTCATACAGTTACAGTTGCACATCCAACCATACACAACCAACCCTAGTGTAGCATATTGTAAATTTCAGGTCATGCACATTCCCCGAGGTGTACTCCGCCCACACCATAACCAACATAACGGGGTCCAGTTTCCCACCACTCGCAGACCCCCCAGTGGCCCGATGGGCACACGCAGAAACCCTCCACCATTCACACCCCTGAATTCAACATTGTTCCTAGATGACTCAGGTCCACAATACAGTTCATCATACTCCACAGGCTACATGGACAGTTGTCCTCTACGACCAATCACACAACCCCTCCACACTGACTGTGCCACATTGACATTTCGCTACTACACACCCTGCTCCCAGCACACTTTACAGTCTCTCCACGTCAAGGAATACAGCAAAATCTGCCCAATATTACTATACACATAGTTAGAGTATTCAAATCGCGTCCGGTCAATCGAAGGGCTCCATTCGTACACTGACTGTACCGGGGAAAAAACCAACCAAATAATAACCATGTTTAGACTGACCCTCAGGCAAACATACTGTTCTGATCACAAGGCTTTTATGGCTCAGCGATGTCCACGGGAGATGCCTGTGATGGAGCCACTTCTTAGTTCCTGAATGGGGTGGCTTTTAAAAAGCTTTTAAAAATCATTATTTTCATCCCTTTTAACCTCCCAATACGCTTCAAAAACGTACTTTGCATTACTCAATACGAAATATCTTACAGATGTCACCGACTGTTGGAACCGGCCCTGAGGAGATGTGATTGCGTGTCCACATTCTTCACAGAACTACCTGTACTCATGCCACTTCAACGCTTAAATTTCTCATTTTACCGCTTGCTTCTGCTGGCCATGGACTGGGCCGAGTGCGAACACGAACGCGAACGCAAACGTGAATTTGGCGTTTCCGTTCGCGCTCGGCCCAACCGTGTCGAGAACACGAACAAACGTGCGAAGTTCGCACTGTCCATTCGTTTGCAGTGCGAACACGCGAACGAATGGATCGCAGTGCGAACACGCGAACGAATGGTTCCGCAGGATGTAGACGGGGTCGTCGCGGCGGGCAGTCATGACTGATCCCCCGCCCGTGACTAAACGCGTTCGACAAATCCTGTCGAAATTCGAGCACTAGTCATGACTGCCTGCCGCGGAGGACTAGCTATTAATCACGGGCGAGGCGCGCTCCAGCCGTGGGGACTACAGTAGTCACTAATCGAGCGCGAATTCCCGCGTGGCCGGGGAATAGTCGTGACTGCCCCCATTGGGGGATAGTCGTGACCGACACTGTCTGTCCGTTACAGACAAGTTTCCCTGTCGAGTTTTCGGCGCTGCATTCTCGATTTCGGCCCTTCATTCGCGTTTTCGCCCGTCTCGCGTTCCCAGTGGCGAACTTTCTAGAACACAGCGGATTCAGACAAACGTGCGCACAGAAAATGTATAAAAGCAGCAGTGCGAGATCAACGACGACCGCGGGCCCAAAACACATCGCACTATCTTTTACTCCACTATGCATCAGTATCGAGCTCGGGCAGCGTGGATAACAAATCTGCCGGCTCCACAGTTGCATCATCGACGATCTTCGCAGCCACAATGGTAATATCATCCGCCTTCCCGCCCTGCCACTTCACTCCAGCCTTTGTCGCTGCCATCATGAACGGGGAGGGGTATGACTTATCGACCGATCTCGCGCTAGCGATATTCCCCAGCCGTTCTGCAAGCTCCATGGGATCGTCAGAGTCGGAGACTTCCGCAACCAGATCGGAGTCAGGCATGTTGTCAAACAGCCCGTCCGTGGCCACAATGAGCCAATCGCCGTCCTTAAGCTTCTGCTGCACGTTCTGCCCCATGGCAAGCCCGTCCTCTGAGTCTGTCCCCAGCTGGTAGGGGCAATTGAAGAAATGCTGCTGCTCTTTCGTGCGAAAGATCATCTTCCCCCTACGCACAAGTCTTACGCCAGAATCGCCCAAATTAATGCCAAACAACCTCCCAAATTCATCCATACCCACCACACAAGCAGTGCTGGCCCCAATCTGGTCATTATCCATACTGGCCTCAATGGCAGCCTTGACGGCAGAAGAAGCCCCAAGCCGTCGGACATTATCGCGCGTCAAAGAGGCCAGCGTCTGGCTGTAGAGACGAGGGTCGACGGAACGCGTTTCCGATGCGCCGGAGACGCCGTCGAATACGCCAATGCAGTTTGCCTGGATGAAGAAGGCATCCTCGCCCGTGTTCTTCTCGGGATGTGCCAGGTATGAATATCCCGTGCTGAAGTTTAGCGCCGGCGGCACTGCGTCTGGGTCCTTGGCGAATGGGTTCTTGAAGAGACTGGTGGTTGCTGCACGGCGCCGCGACGCGCCGGGTAGCGTGCGGGGGGCGCGGGGGGCCCGTTGGATGAGAGGAGGTGCCTGCGGGCCTGTGGGCAGGGCTGCTGGTGTGGCGAAGGCGGGAGTCATTTGGGTGGGGGTTGTTGCTGCAATGGGTTGTGCTGTGGAAGAGGTCATTTTTTGGTATGTGCGGTATGTTTCCTCGTTAGGGAGGGTAGAGCTGGGAAAGCAGTGGTGTGGGAAGGGCATCTTTGGATGGCATCTGGCATCGGATTGCAATGCCAATTTGCGGTGGCAATGCGTCCACATGCACCGTCATTGCTGGCTGTGCAACTGTGATCGTATGCAAGATCCATAGACTTTGGCCCTTCACTGGCCCATCTCACACGTGTACATGTGGACCACACATATCTGGGATGACAGGATTGTACTTCGTATACGGTGCCCCTCGGCCCTTTGGCTCACGCATGAATGGAAACAGCTTTGTGATTCATTTTCCAGCTCGCATACAATCAGATCAAGCACATCGCCAAGGTCGCGGCTTGCATCTTGTTTCAGGTTATCTTATTTCGTATGACACACGTAAGGTGGGAGTGTAAGAAACAAGGTAGCCAGCAACGAATGCAGGGCATGTGTCAGGCGTGTGCCCATGTACCCCTCGAGGGGTACAATCTCGTGTGGAGATCTCGGCTGAAATAGAAACAGATTTATGGAATTGGATCACAGACTGAGATGCACAGCGCATCTGCAAGATGCCGCCTGCATGTTGTTTTGAGGTGATATTATTATTATTTCGTACAACACACGTAAGGTGGCGAAAGGAACAAGAAAACCTGGGGCGAAAATTTGCGCCCTGAAATGCATCTGCAAGATGCAGTCCCCGGCCCTGCATGTACGGGGCATGATGCTTGTAGCCTGGGCCGAAATGCGGGGTTTGTGTACGCAGGTATCTTCCCTCGAACCCCTTCCCTCGAGGGTGCCAATCACATCCGCCAAGTTGGCGGCGCCAACCTTCCAAACTGCCCTCAGTATGAAACAGTGGTACGGTAGGTATCCATCACTCCCGTCACACCCGTACAATAGCAAACATACCAGCATCATCCCTCTCTCGCGAAGATGGGCGTCGAGCTGGACTGCGGATTTGCATTTGAAGGGTGACGCGTCTGTGGCGCAGCGGGCGTAGCGGGCGCAGCGGGCGCCACAGACGCATCGTCTTCCACGAGCAAAACCGACGTCCAATCCGACGTCCAATCCGACGTCCATCCTCGCGCTCGTAAGCTTTTCAAAACCGCATTGCATAAAATCTTTCCCCAACCCCAGCCCATGACCGCCCGCACCAGCAGCGCCCCACTTTCCACCCCCGCCATGTCCACCGCCGACGGCCTGGCCACCTCGCCTTGCACACCGCGCGAGCGCGTCTTCAACGACCCAATCCACGGCCATTTCTCCCTGCAGGCGCCCGTGCTGCATGCAATCGACACGCCGCACGTGCAGCGTCTGCGCGATCTCAAACAGCTCGGCGGCACATACCTGGTGTACCCAGGCGCCTCGCATAACAGGTTTGAGCACAGCCTTGGCGTCTCGCACCTCTCCTCCGAGCTGGTATCCAGCCTGTATACCAACACGTGCCACCCCTTCGCTACGGCCCCGTACGATAATCACCGCCATTATGAGCAAAGCAGGAAGCTTGTAGCCCTGGCAGGTTTGTGTCATGATTTAGGACACGGGCCGTTTAGTCATATGTTTGACCACGTCTTTCTGCCAGCCGTCGTCCGCTCCGACGTGCGTAATAGCCCGTGGCTGCATCATGAGTCGCGTTCCGTGAAGCTTTTCGAGCATATGGTCGACGCTTATCACCTTGATATCGACCGGGAGCACGTCCGACATGTCGGTGAGCTTATCCGAGGACAGGCGCGTCGGCAGACAACCAACCTTGAGGGTGGGGATTCTTCCCTGTCTCCGGCGTTTCTGTTCCACGTTGTTTCTAATGCTACAACGGGAATCGATACAGACAAGTTTGACTACCTCGCCCGCGACGTGCATAACGTCGGTTTACAAGGTGCATACGGCTTTGACCATGGTCGACTTATCAAGTTTGCGAAGGTCGTCGGTGACAGTATCTGCTTCCATCGCAAGGAGCTATTTAATGTATATCACCTCTTCTTAACTCGTTACCAACTTCACCGTACGTCACCCACAGAACTTCTAAACCCTCCTTGACTCGCAAAAATCTAACCCCTCCCACAGGTACAGTCTACAACCACAGAGCCGCGCTGAGCATAGACGCGATGATAACAGACGCCTTTCTGCACGCAGACAAGACACTGAAAATCTCCGAATCAATCAGCGACCCGACGCAATTCCTGCGCATGACGGATAGTCTCCTGCCCATCATCGAGTACAGCCCGGACAGCTCGCTAGCCGCGTCGCGTACTATCATCCAGCGACTCCGTCGGAGAAAACTGTACAGATTTGTCGACGAGCTCTTACTCCCCGCTGGTGTCGACCGGAAGGTCACACCCCAGCAGATTACCACGTGGCAGGATGTCGCCGCTACGGGCGTCAACTTGCGTCCGGAGGATATTCACGTCGCGCATGTCACACTTAACTTTGGCATGAAGGCTAAGAATCCCGTCGATAATGTTCTCTTCTTCAAGGACTGGTACGCATGCGCCACGCATGCATTTTCAACGCGTTCGTCTGCGATAGTCACTAACCAACGTTACTTGCGATCCAATCACATGCCATACGTCACAGGGAGGACATGAACCCAGCGCATCTCTCAAGCAGCAAAGCCTCGTACGTCCTTCCGGTACATTTCGAAGAAAAGATCCTCCGTGTGTTCGTAAAGCCCGAAGCAGGCCCGAACGGCGACCGGGTAAAGCAAGCGGCAAGGGTAGCATTCAAGCGGTTCATGCGTACGATGAACATCGGATCGCCCATCACCAAGCGCGGCTTCTCGCCCGACGACGTGCCAGACCCTGCCGCGGATGAAGACACGCCCACGAGCAGCGGGTTGAGGGGCGTTGCGAGCAGCGCGAACAGCCGTGTGGCAAAACGCCTGCGTCAGACTGTGGAACTTGCTTGATTGTTGCTCGGGTACCATACGTACGCATTGTTGTCAGCGATCTGCTTATTAACTGCACAGACTAACTTGATCAGACCGATGCTACTTATGCATCTCGCCGCCCACACCGTCCATTGCCGACTCGAGTAGCTTGGTAACCAGCGGTTGCGAAAAGCCCATGACGGCACTAAAGTGACCAATGATACACTCGGTGTACATCTTAACCGCGGGGTTTTCAATCCGCAACCCACCAGCCGACTGCATAGCGCCGCCATTGTCAACAAGTTCGTCAATAACATCAGAAGGCATCGGTCTAAAATAAACCTCCGCCTCATCCACGCCCTCCCACCTCAGCCCGGTACCGACATCCACAAGCACCACAGAACTAACAGTAGTAGCCGGCGCGGTAGCGTAGCTTTCCAAGAAGCTGCGCGCCTCCGCAGCATCCCGCGGCTTCCCAAGCACAAGCCCCTTATGCGTGACAACCGAGTCGCCGCAGAGCAAAAGCGTGCGTCCGCGCGGCGCGAGGGGCAGCGAGTGCGCTAGTAGCGCCGTGGCCTTTGCGTGCCCAATGGCCAGCACGAGCTCTCGCGGCGTGTCGCGGCGGATGGCAGCCTCGTCTATGTCGGGAGCTAGCGTCGTGAAGGGGGCGTTTAGGGAGGCGAGGAGCGTGCGGCGCGACCAGGAGGTCGAGCCTAGTATTAGCGAGCCTATGCGTGCCCAATGGGTGGCTGGCGGGGCGTTTGTGGACATCTCTGGCGTGGGTTGGGGCATTGTGATTGACGTTGTACCGGCGTGTAGCTGTGTTGGAGTAGAGTAGGGTCGGCCGCGGGCTGGTGATAAAAAGGGCAATGCACCCTTCGAAGGATGCGTTTGGGCAGTGCGCTAGAGGTCGATCTGCGCCGATTGTTCTAAAGAGCAGGACCTCTGTCCAGGAAGGGTAGATACAAGGGTTGTGCTGGCATGTCCCATTGCGGTCATGTGTTGTGCCGGTCATGGGTGCATCTACCATGGCAAAAGCCTATGGCCTGCCTGTTACAGTTGGCAAAAGCGGATATCCGGAGCCCTGTACTTACCCGGATTTTGACGAGTTTAAAAATCTTTCGCATGACCGTTTATTTCCGTAAATGTTTTGGGCTTTTTCCTTGTGTCATGCCCGTAAAATTACAACCAAAATATTTGGGAACATGTACCATTTTTCGCGGCATTTTTCGGCCTATGATGCTTGCTCCTATATCCGTAGGATTTTTTCAATAGGAGTCATGTACCCTTGCCCGTATTACATTTTAGAATTTTTAAATATAATATCAATATTTCGCTCTGAAATTTCACAAACATATTTCCGATCGATCTGTTACGCAACGGTTATTTTTTATTGCACGCGACACTGCTTCCGTTTCATATTTCAACCCTTCCAAATCGTTTTCATCATTTGTCTCTCTTCCCGACATCTTTTTCCAACGCCAGAACTCCAATGGCACTCTTTGAACCGTCTACCGCTTCCGATGAATCCATCGACCTTTCAAACGTTCCGTTGCCCCCGTCAGGTGATCATACAACCACTTCGATTCCTCAAGCCCCCACAATTAATAACCCAGAACTCACATCAAGTCTCGAAGACCCGCACCAAAACGATACCACTGCTCCAGCACCTACTAATAATGGTAGCCAACAAGATTCCGAACCACTTTCTGCTGAGGACGTATTGCAAGCAGATGATATGATAACTCGTCTTGACCGCTTCAAGGCTGAAAATCGAAAAGCAACGTGGTGGGGATTTTACAAACATGTGGAGGGAAACACATATGCGTGTCAAATATGTGCATCCACATTGGTAAACTTGAACGCAAAGGATAAGAAGGGCAAAAAGGGTTTCATTCAGTACAGCAGAGCAAGTGGATCTAGTTCTCTCCGGCGCCACGTGGAAGATCAACACAAAATTCCACACACCAATGTTAATAAGCGACTTCTTGAGAAAGTTATTACTGACGCTACACAAACTATGAAGAAGAAAGCGAAGAATTCTGCTCGTATGCAAAACGTTTTCCAGACTCACAAGAAGTTTTCCCAGAATTCTGTCAGTCAGCGTACTCATAATCGAGAACTAGTTTTGATGATTGCAAAGTCTTGTATTCCTCTTTTTATAGTCGAGAATCATTATTTTCGTCGCTATATGCAATTCAGTAACCCACTTATCAAGATGCCGAACCGCAGGACCTTGAAGGACACCATTGTCCCAACATTTATGTCTGAATGCTTCGAGAAATACGTTAAGCCGAAACTTGAAGGCATAGACTCTGTCTCCTTATCTTTAGACCTATGGATTAGTCGATGGTGCGAGGGTATTTTCGATCTAATTGTCTACGGGATCGACAAAGAGTTCAAGAGACATGACATTCATCTTCGTATGCTCGAATGTAGTTTACAAAAGGGGTTGATTTGGCATTGGTGCTCAATCCGGAGCTTGAAAAGAACAATTTGCTTCACCGTATCACGGCTTACGTTAAATATGGAGGAAGTAATCTCAAAACTTGCACAAAGATCATTCGGGAAATATCTGACTGCAGAGCAATGGGTCTCGATATGTGTTTTGATGGTGTCTGCTTCCCTCGTATTCTTATGGGGCTTGTAATACTGCTTTTAGGAGTGCGGTGGATTCAGAATTCGGTCAGATCTCAAGCTCGAAAGCTATGTCCGAACTTCAAGCTTGTATACGATAGACGAAGAAGAGCGGCAAAAGAAGAGATGCGTGGTTCTCATCTTGTTTCGCACGAGCTAAACCATAGAGAAAGATGCCTACTCCGGTGAAAACGCGTTTCGCATCCTCAATTGTAATAATGTCTATGATGCTTCTTTATCGCGATGTTGTGGAACACTGCTTTTCTAATCAAGAATCAATTGCCTTGCGACAAAGAGTTCCTAGTAATAAAACGTGGGAAATAATTGGCACGATTGTGAGCGTAATGGAACCCCTCATGAAAGGTGTCTTCCTGAGTCAGAGCCGCGATTGGCTTTTGAGTGATGCAGTTGCGCGTGTTGTTAAGCTTTACGAGACTTATGAAGACATGGAATAACAGACTATTGAAATAAGCACATCGGCAGACAGATTCACGGCTCAGATTGCCTTCTATTAGAAGCATCCGGCAGAAATATTAGTGGCCTCACTGAGGAGTGTGATTGATCCGCTATTTTCGTTCCGCGACTTGAATGGGAAATTCGTCAATCACTGCTTGAGTATTGTACTCGACCCGAAGTACAAGTCTTTGAAGCCTTTAATGCTTCCTCAGCACGACGGAGATTCAGCAACCGTGAAGCATATTGTGCGGAAGTACGACGAGGAAGTTGTTATTCCTGCTCTGGTTAGCATTTACCGAAACCAGAAAGTAACAAAAACAGCTTCAGGAGCAGGCTGTGACACGGAAACGTAAGACGAAAACGACGGAGATACAGATGAAGACGAAAATTTCGATGATTTATTTGGTGATATGACTGAGTCTAACGAGGAACGAATGAAGAAAGTAGTGATGATGGAGCTTGCGGCATACCGAAGAGCTCTCTTTCCTACGACAGCGACATCTGTTGAAAGATTAACTAGACTTGGGAAGCAAACTTTGACATTTCCCAACGTGACGTCACTCGCAAGACACATCTTGGGTATACCGCCAAAACAGATTGAGAACGAAAAGTTCTTTAGTCTCGCCGGTCGCATCGCAACGCCGTTACGCAATCGAATCTGTACGACGGCCATTGACCAACTAGTATCTATCTGCAGGAACTATCCTAATTTTGAGAACATCCAGGACGAAGATGTTATTAATGTGTGCTCGATGGAGGAGTTTTCTGATTTCCTTATTAAGGCTGAAGAGTTGGATGAAGAAGGAGAGCTTCTGCCCACACTATTCAATTCCGATTTGGGATTAAATGCTGCAGAAGTCGGTGATAGTTTCGGGAGTGAAAATAGTATGGCTTAGTTAAGATAGTATAAAAAGGGTAAACATACTACCGCGGCCAGGCCGGACCGACTTGCAGTCTTCCCGGTGCTCACAAATGGAAATTACTAAACATGAATGTTAAGCAATGAGTGACGTTCGAAATCTAATCATCTCGAGTGAATATATTGCCATGAAATTATTCAATATTGCCAGGATACTGAAAATATAACCACAGAATGAAACAAAGTATTACTTCAGAAAAGAATAAACTCCAAATGTCAGCCCCTTGTCCTAACCTGACCTCTTTTCGAAGAAAGAGATTTCGCGATGCACAATTATAAATAATTATGCGGATGGTAGAAATGGGAAGCGAACCCACAACCCCTGTACATGCAATGCTTATCCTAAATCATTGCACCAGGAGCTCGTTGTTTTAAATGTGGAAATTGTGATATTTTAATGGCATGCCCGGGCGGGGAAGTCATTTCTGGCCTAGAAATGAATTGATACATGTACATGCTCTGATGCCCGTGAAAATCTTACAGGTTTTTGGGAAATATCCGTCAGGAAAAGTTTGCAATTTTGCACACCTGTCCTTGTGTCATGACCGAGTCGTGAAATATTGATTCCTGTATTCCCCTGTTTTTGTACTAAAGTTTAGGTACCCATGATTCACATTCCTCTGTTTTTATTTTTTCAGAATTTTGACTTACCCTGTATGGTATTTTCTGGCAAAAAATTGTCTGTACCATGCCCAGAAAAGGCGCAACAGTCACTAGAGCCTGTGCCGTTGGGGAATGCCCCGTGCGTCATTTTGGGGTTTATGAACTGACCGAGCGGGCAAGTAATATTTTACATGCCCACACAACCCTGGTAGATACGGCTTGCAAATTACAGTATGCTACCTTGTACGAGTTCAAGATGGGCCAAGAGCCCGGTAGATAGCCGTAAATTACAGAAGGACTGTAACGTTGCGATTTGAGGTGCAGTGAAATTTTCAGCGCGGCAACTAGCCACGACGTGTGGAGGCGGTTTTGTTGTTTAGCAAAACGGATGTTCCGAAGACGAAAAGCAATTTTGTACTCCCCTTGCATCTTCCTCATATTGCACCAATAATCTCTCTGCGGTGACGTGGCACATGCCCACAATCATATCGCCCAGCACTTCATTGCTATTTACTAATCCAACCTCAACAGGATGGTTCACGTGAAGTAGGCGAAGGTACCAACTAAGTATCTCAAACTCTCGACCACTTAGGTAGAACCATTCTTCCATCCATCCTATTCCCATATGACCCCTACGGTCATCATTATAGGAGCAAAATACGCGGGTTCCATTCTATCCACCTTATACATCATAGCAAAACTTCTCCCTATCAAAAGTTTCCCTGTGAATACGCAACTGGACGATGCACTGCGCGAGACTTCTGGCGTGCATCCTCTGGGACCCAGCTATGAAAGCCCTTACCTCCTCCAACGCACCCACCCGAAGGGTTTCGCCACCAAGCCGCAACAAGAAATTACTGCTGCAATCTTCGCATTCATCATCACCAAACATGACACACCCATACCCGTATTTACCCCCGAAGCCACCCACAGGAAGCGCCGTCTTGAATCTTCAAGCTTTCCGAATGCAAGCCGCGCATACACCTCCCTTCAGACCCCTGACTCCTGGATCCCGTCCAATATACGGCGTACAATGATTGGTATCAGACTGGGTACGATGTTCTATGGAGGGCAAGAACTCTGCTAAGTATAAAAGGAGGGAAAGTACAAAAACACCGAAGGTGGACCCATATGGCCATTATTCTATGACTTGCGCCGGAAAGATCGGCTTCGTAAGTGTATTATTACTATCCTCTGGAGGACGGGAGGTTCTAAATGTGCCTATAACCTTCCGGTAAGTGAATAGTGTTGGTAGAACGACTCCTCAAGGTGGAGTTACGAGACGGTGAACATTCGGGTGTGTGGGAGACCAGAAACCTCTCTCCCTGCGTTGTGAGAGGTCTCGAAGCTGTTGCGGCTCCTGAGCTTCAAAGGAATGTGTGGTGTTCCTAGTGAACTAGGCAGAACAGAACCAAGGCCGTTATTCCGCTACCTTCTCTCAAGTGAGAACGGGACTATCCGGGGTAATTACAGCTCTCTCACGCCGAGGGAGAGCCTAGAGATGGCTGAGAAGGGGTTTTTGGGGAAGGAAGTTACTCTGTGTCGAGCTATCTGGCTGACCTACTCCGTTCCGCTCTCAGGTTAGTGGAAGGCGCGAGGAAGGCGCTCTATCTGTTCTCTTCAACGGAGAGGAGAGCTGGCATTCGTAGGTGGCTACTGGAATGATCCAGCTTTGGAGGCGGATGCGTAGGATCAAGATATCTCCGTTGGAACATCAATAGCCTAGGGTTTTGGGGATGCCTCACTGGAGAGGCATCTGAGGGCGTATTAGGGCCACCAGATAGTCGGTAACAGAGCGAGTTACGTAGAACCTCACAGCTAACGTGGTCTGATTCGCCCCATGGTGGGGAAAACGCAGAGCCACGCGCTGCTGGTTACCTCAACGAACGGGGAATCCTCTAGGGTTGAACTCTTCTCTTTGGAAGAGAAAGTTGAGGGTCCTCGTGGTTGTCCTCTTTACTTTGAGGCGCACCGCTAATCGGTGCTCCCTTTATCCTGCGCCTTC
The DNA here is from genome assembly GCA_032355485.1 of Bonnemaisonia californica. Taxonomy (NCBI): domain Eukaryota; phylum Rhodophyta; class Florideophyceae; order Bonnemaisoniales; family Bonnemaisoniaceae; genus Bonnemaisonia; species Bonnemaisonia californica. The sequence continues at coordinate 12,225 of JAUBNZ010000397.1, forward strand.
TTTTTCCCTTAATACATAATTGTAATACTAAATTAGGATTCCTATTAGTAGCCATTTCCACCCCTGAATGTGAGGTTTAATTCCTTAGGCTATTTAGAACAGCTTCCCTTCGTAGTAATTCCTTAGTGCAAAGGAGGAAGTGTAAGGGTGGCTTATTGTAGCGGACGCTTCTGATATCTGGAAGTGTGGGACTTGGTAACCGTGCCGCTTAGGCAGCCTGCTTTAGCAGTACAATGTCACTCTGGTGTGACACTAGGGAGGTATACACTACTGGAAGTGTTGGGATCATCGAATGGCGGGTGTCAGCACATACATCGCTACAGTGGGATGTGGCCAGGTGTGTTGGCTTGGCAACCATTCGGGAACTTAAGGGAAAGTTCGAATTCAAGAGGAGGTAAATCCAGGGACTATTTTGAATATGCGGGACAATCAGGTTTTGACCCGAAAAGCTGCGAATCCCGTAGTACAACAAAGCCCCCTACTACGGGTGCAGCGTCCCGCGCACAGCCCTCCGTTGGCCTTTCGAAATTTTTTTGGCCCATTTTTCCTCATCCCTACATTAGGATGACATCGGTTGCCAAGTCATCGCACACCCTCGTGATTGCCACTCCCCCTTCATTAAGTACCTGTCTCTCCTCTGAAACTTCCTTTTCCCCCCCACCTTCATCATTCAAATTCCTTCCTCCATCTCCTTTTCCGTCCCCTCACTAGATGGGCGTACTATGTCTACCCACGCCAACGCTCCTCCTCTGGGACGCGCAGTCGTTGGCTGGTGGTATCCGAGGAGTGCGGCGCCTCCTCTGCGACTCGGGAGACCCCACCTATAGGGGTATCATCCAACCCGGTCGTCAACGATGGAGGTGGTGCACATCCATCAAAATCGCCCCTTTCCCCTTCTGCGCCTCAACACTCTCCACCTCCAGCTAGTGGGGAAGCAATGGTCTCCCCGACCACTGGTGTTCCGCGGAAATCAACAGGTCCCTCAATCGAGAGGGACTCTGCACCGTCTGACGACCTTTGGGTCGTCAATGTCACGGTGTCTCCTGTGACCAGCCATATCCCTGGTGCGGACTCCTCTATGAATGAGGCGCCTTCGGGACGGCAGCATACCCCTCTATCACATAGACCGGAGGGGATGGACACCACCTCTTCATCTGAGGCGAGGGACCCTCAGGCTTCCGCGACGGCTTCAAAGGACGGCCAGCTTGGTCCTGCGTCCTCCGGGCTCAGAGCTCCGCTCTTTGCTCGTCCCATGGGCCCAACCATCCCGGTCCCGCCCGACTGTCGGCGCGATGATTACGGTATCATCAGTCTGGTTACGACCCCTCTATGGGGCCAACGACCAGGCAGTTGAATGGCCATTGCAGCCATAAAATAGGCGGTAGCTCTATGGTTTCGAAGCCGAGGACTTGGCTGTCCATCGGGTGATCCTGGCACAAGTGCTCTCAGTGTTTAGAGATCAGTATGTCGATGGCAAGAGGTGCTGGCCCCGCCTAGTGCAAGGCGAGCACCCACCTCGGAGATTCTTGATACCTTTCGATTCAAGGTGTGATCAAATCTTCCTCAAGGAAGAGAGGGATGTGGAATATGTTGAGATGGGGAATTCGCTCCTATTCGCGACCTCTACTGACGGGGTCCTTCCATCTCTCTTTGTTTACACACTTCCTTTAGTGAGGAGTAACGCTTGCGCTTATCCACCCGCTCAAGGGTGGTCGCGCTCCTTCCTCCCCGATCGGCATCATGCCCTGCGCTGGTCACGAGAGACCGGCCGACTGATCAGTAAGGAGGACTATCGGGTGTTCACACGCCGGTTGGGACAAGCGAACCCATTTCGGTATGTCCCTATGTATGTGAGGGACCTCTCGCGATTCCCCCTAAAGTCGACGTGGTGGGAAAACGAGGAAGAGCAGGCTCCACCTGATAACCTAGTTATCGTGGACTCCCCCGTCCTTCATTACTTTGGACGGGTTTGCTCGACGTCTCCTGTGACGCACGATGTGGTGTGGTGACCACCTTTTGGGCCGTGATGCCTGCCGAGCGCCTTATTCTTGGGGCTCTTGCTCTCTATCAAAAGGCTGCCACTACTCATGAAGTTGCTGTTGTTTCCCGGCCCTGCGGAGAGGCCATGATCGAGACGATCCGGGAACTTCCGGACCTTGATTTGGACCCCTGTCTCCTGGAGTCTCGGGAAATTCTTAGGAGCTTCGTCATTTCCGTCACTACCATGTCTATGAACAAGCCTGGTCGTCTCGTTAGCGACTCTTCTGCAGGACCCCTCCTTAAGGGAGGAGAGAAGTTGCGACTGGAGAACGTCCCCGGGACTAGGGAAGCCTACATGGTGCCTGAATTGGCGCCTCCTAGGCCTCTTCGTGGAACCCCAGTGTGCAGGGGTGGTTCCTCCTTCCGTCGCTCAGAAATTTTGCCTCCTTCTGGTAGGGGACCTGTGTCACCATCACGAATCTTCTCTCACGCCCGCGCCTCCACTGCCGCACGAGCACGATGCGTAGGGGCCGATTGATTCTTCAGGTCGCCCCTCCCATGGGGCGACAGCTTCTCCAGTTCAACCCCCTGATGGGGGTGTTCCAATTCCAACCATTCCCTCGGATTACTGCCCTATTCCAACTTCGGAAGTGGTCGCTCGCCGTAGAGAGAGCAACATTACTAACGCGCCTTTCACGTTAAGGCACCTTCGACGAATACCCGACTTCCGGACGGTCGAGGCTTATGTTAGCCCGAACGATCCCGACCAATTCTTCCCGGCTGCATCCACCACCTTCACCGTAGAAGGGTTGTTCATTACCTTCTCTCGGCGGCTACAGTATGCCGAAGAAACCTTGCGCGCCTGAGGTGACTCTAAGAACGAGCGCCTCCAGTTGTCTAGGGATGCCTTCAACACAGAGGTGAGTCGTCGGCGTCTAGCCGAACGGGAGTTGGCGGTCCAGCGGGCAGAGAACCACGAACTCCGTCGTAGTGCCGAATCCGCGAGATAAATCCATCCTTGCTCCTCATCCGTAGAGGAGCCTGCGAATCCTTCAACGCCTGCGTCTGTCTCCGTCCCCGACGACTGGCGACCTCTTGCTGCCCGCCGTCCTACAACCGTAAGGTCGATTCCTAGGTCCACTACTGGAGATGAAATACATATTAATACACCAGAACCAACGTAGTTGGATCCTCGGCTCACCGGTACCGATCTCTATGCTGGGAGGGCGCCGACGTTTGAACGGCGTGTTCGCCCATCTCATATGAGGGGAAGTCGGGTGGCGAGGTATGACGATTCGACACCTTCTTTCGGTACCGATCCCTAGCAGGGGCATTCCGCAAACCCTTATTATGGGTACGCGCCGTCTGGCCCGTCCCCTCGCCATTGGTCGGGAGTCTGTCGTCCTCCTCTGGAATTTCCCACCGTTGGTATAGCCGACCAACAAGGATTCGGTACCTTTCGTCGTACTGTATCAGTAAAAAACCTCGTTGTGTTGTTTATCAATATTCCTGTAGATGTGTAGGGAGTTAGAGTACTGTCCGATATCCTTCTCTCCCGTATTGAGACTATCCCCTTAAGTTTGGGCTACCTCTCATGATGTGGTGATTCCGTGCGCGTCGGATCGGGTTTGCATCACCTCTTTGGTAGCTTGGATCATACCTTAGCGCCGGAAAGGTCACCTCTGGGGTGAGGTGGTTTGCGGCGTTGGTTCATCTCTACCAAGAGGTTGCGCGAAGGTACCTCGATAGTTCACCTTGTAGGAATTTTTTTGAGTCTGGTCCAAGCCCGGAAGCTCTGACGAGGAAGCGCCCCTTTTAAACCGGTGACCGAGGACTCGCCCCCGCTCTCCATTTGACGCAGACTGGCGTAATCGATCTTCCGCGCAAGGTGCAGCCCCTACACGATGCCGAACTGGCAAGGGCTGCACCTCAACGAAACAGTCCAGCAAGGACGACATGAGGGAACGAGTGCACCCTTCCGGGTTGTTGAGAGAAAATTTCAGCGGAGGACGAATAAGGATCAAGTCGAACGGTGTTCTTCCCGTACTCCGGTGTATGTGGGTGTTATATGCGAACGATAACGCATTTGCATATGTGCCCAATCTGTTTAGTTTCGTTTATGTAGTTCCTCACCATCGAGAGGAACGTTCTGTTGAATCTCTCCACTTGCCCATTCGTCTGGGGACGGTATGTGGAGGTGAAAACATTACGTGTGCCTAACTGAAGGCACACTGAGTGGAATAGATGGGGTGCTAACTGGGACCCGTCGTCGAAGAGAAGGGTCTTCGGTGGCCCATACTTGAACACCCAATGGGTGCAACATGCCACCGCCAGGTGATAGGCGGTGATGGTCCTCATTCGTACCTGTTGCGTTAACTTCGTAAACCTACATGACATCACCATTATATTCTGTTACCTTTCTACGTTTTCGGTAACGGACCTTTTCTGTCAATGGCCACTTCTCTAGTGGCCTCATCGCCGGAAACAGCGTCATCTTTTTCGTCCTTTTCCTGAAGCGCATCCTATTCGTTGCACAAGTGGCGCAATCCCGGAATGTGACCGCATTACCTGCGTTCATTTTTGGACAGTAGTACGTAAGCTTCATCTTGTCGTACATTCACGTTTGGCCCGGGTGTCCAGCCAATAGGCTACGATGGCACATTTCCAACAACCGCGGCTATAATTTCAAAGGAACCACGATTTGCGTTGCTCAATCGAGGAGCGACCTCCTGCGCAGGAATCAGTCTTTGTCTTCGAAGAGGCTATAGTCAGTCTTTGGTGACTGACGGGACAGAATCTGGTTACAGAAATCATCGGAAGCCTGTTCGCGCAGCCAATCATCCAGTTGAATGGGTTCGTACTCTATGGTCCTGGCGGAGTGGGGAGGATGGATTCCCCCTTTTGCAACTCTCGCGCGCCTCCGTGGCGAGCTCTGTATGGGTCGAAGAAGTCCGGATCTTCCCCCTTTTCTTCCTCTATCTTCTCCTCTGTGTGTGAGGAGGCTGTTATGCTGATACATTGTATCTCGTTGTCCAGGGGCGTCGAGGCTCACCCTTCGGTAGGTACTCGAGACAGTCCATCTGGGACTTGATGAACTCTTCCAGGCCTATATACGATAAAATAATCGTATTCTGCCAGCCTTAGTCCCCACCTGACTAAACGAGCTAGTGGGACAGAAACCACTGCAAAAAAATAGGGGAGTCGAACACGTGTCCACGAGGACAACCTCAAGCGGGAGCGATGGGCGCGGGACAACACAGTGGACCAAGCACGGCCACGTGGCAGATGTGGACAACGAGCGAGCGCGCACGCGACTGAAAGATAGCTTACAGTATTCCCTCGACTCCCTTCGGTGTTGAATCGGTGCACCTCTCAGGGAACCGGTGCCCAGCCCGGCTCCTGACAGTAATGGCATGCACTAGGAATCATTACAGTC
>JAUBNZ010000398.1:0-17628 GCA_032355485.1 Bonnemaisonia californica
CGATCTGTATAACCAATGGGTACACAAGGCGACCGCCACATGATACGCAGTTATCGTTCCCATCGGAATCGCCTTGGTCAGCTTTGTGAACCGTCATGCCATGACGAGGAGGTATTCGTTACCCTTACTAGCCTTGGGGAGCGGCCCGAGGATGTCGATGCCGACATCCTCGAGCGGCTTTCCCACGGGAAAGAGCTTTAGTGTGGTGGACCGTTTGCGAGTCTGCAAACGGATCCGAGCACACTTAGGACAACTCTCCACCGTAGCCACGACGTCCGCCGCCATCGCAGACCAGTAGTATGTACGACGCATTGATTCGTACATACGAGTCTGGCCTGGATTTCCGGCAAGGACGCTGCGGTGGGATATACCTAGCAGTCGCGGGCGAAGACACTTCGGGACGATCATCTGGATGGAGTCATCCAGAAGGGCGCGTCGCCGAAGCAGACCTTCTTCGTCCTCGAAGAACGCGGAGTCCGAGGTGGACGACCATCGTGAAGCGATGTTCGTGCAATAATCGTCCTCCGCTTGTTCGGTTCGCCATTCATCCCCATTGATGGGCGGGAAGGACGGAACCTAGATAGCTAGGAGAGGCGTCCCTTTTCCCGTGGACATCTCGGCCCCTTCCGGCATTCTTGCTCCGAATGGGTCCAAGAAGTCGACGTCCACGTCTTCACCTTCCATCTCATCTTCTAAAGAGAGGTCGATCTCCCCCGCTGGTCCTACTAATTCCATAGCAGGAAGGTGGAGGGAAGGGATTCCGTCCTCCAGCGGACTATCGTCTAGGCCGTTGGTTGGGACGCACAACAAAGCGTCGTGGACTTGATGTTTGATGTACTCTTCCGGATCGGTATAAAAATGTGTATTCGAACTCGGAGAGGCGGAGTCTCCTGCGAATGAGTCGGCCCGTGGAGTCGTCAATACTCATGAACCAACGTAGAGCGTTGTGATCTGTTCGGATCACAACCTTTGTGCGCTCTACGTAAGGACGAAAGGTAGTGACGGCCCATACGATAGCTAGACACCCCCTTTCAATAGGTGAGTATTTTCGCTCCGCTTGGTTCAATGCGCGCGGCCAATAGCCGACGAGGATCCAGGTCTCTGGTTCTTGTTCTTGGAGCAAGACACAGCCGAACTGTTATGCCGATGTGACTTTGTCCATCATATAGGCCTTACGTACTGTGGCTAAGGCCAACACTGGTGGTTCGACGAACACTTCTTTGAGAGTCTCGAAGGATTTAAGTTGTTCGCTAGTTTTCGGGCTCTTACCGAAGTTTGGTAAGAGTTCCTTTAGCAACTTAGAGTTGAGTGGCCTCGCTTTGTAGGAAAAATGGGGACAAAGCGACGGAACACATTACAACTTCCTAGGAAAGAGCTCATCTGTGTTCGGGTCTCCGGGAAGGTAGCCTTGATGATAGCTTCTGTCGACTTCGGCGCGACGGCGAGTTTACCTGGGAGAAAACCGTGTCCCAGGTAATCAACGCGTGTCGTGAAGAAGTGACATTTGTCAAGCTTCAGGGTTACCCCCGCTTCGCGTAGGAGACCCAGTACCTTTTCAACGTGTATATAGTGCTCTTCCGTTGTTCCGGAGAACACTAGGACATCGTCAAGGTACATCAAGCACGACTGCCAACGTACACCAGAGAGGATCATGTCGATCGCTCTCTGGAACATTTCAGGCCCGTTCTTAAGCCCGAAAGGCAGGCGAAAGAAGCGATACGTGCCAATGTGGGACGTAAAAGCTGTCTTTTCAAGGTCTTCTTCGGCTACTGGTATCTGCCTGTAACCGGAGTTACAGTCAATAGTCATGAAGATGTTTGCATCACCTAAGGCGTCGATGCAATCATCAATGCGTGGCAGAGGGTATGCCTCGGATACCGTTAACTCGTGGAGTCGATGGTAGTCGACACAGAATCGGAGCTGCCCATCTTTCTCGCGAACAAGAACGATGGAGCTCGCCCACACACTGGTGCGTGGCTCGAACACGTTCCTTAGTATCACGCGGTTGATCTCTTCAGAGGCAAGTTGCCTCCGAAGAGGACCCATCCGATATGGCACCAGCCTTGCCGGCCGTGCTCCGGGGTGTTTTTCGATGCGGTGTTGGGTGATTTTGAAATCACTCAGGGAACCCTCCCACATCCCGGAGTGTTTGTCGAGCATCTTGAGCACTCGATCCCTTTGCTCGAGATCTAGGTGTTCAAGAGGTACTTTCTCTTTCCAGTCAACATTCGTAGGTTGACTGGTTTGAGATTGGGTTTCCGGAACAGTCTCCGGCGGGGCCACCTCTTCAAGAGTGGACGTCTTGGACGCTGCTTGAGTTAGGGTGCCAGACCGGGGGACTCTTCCTTTACCGTTGTGACGACATCGGGTTCCTACAGGGGGGAGCCTGATGGGTCGGCAGACTTTTGAAAGGGACTTAGGATCGCAATTGGGTTACGCTTGGCGTAACCCCTTGACGGTTCCTTTCAGCAAGGAACTTTTGGACCGCGAGAAGTTCGCAACGATGAAGGTGAACTCTCGGTTCGGTACGATTTCGCACACCCCGTTGGTCAAGCGAACGTGATGGTGGTCGTAGATGGTTTCCTTTGGCCAGAGGTAGCAAAATCCTCCCCCTAGGCTGGTCACTTTAACAGCCATATGAGATTGAGGGCATTGTGATACCTCTTATCAGACGGACAGTATGAGCTTTGAGGTCCGGCGACCTTTTCGGTGCGGGACCCCTGCCACCCTTCCCGTGCACGGCTTCCGTTTTGGAATCCGTGTCAGGTTGGGAGTCTTGGTCAGGTTCGGGGAGATTATGGGAGGACACGATTGCAATCTTCCCACCTTTGTGAATTTCCATGAACTGATCTCTGGGGTATATGGCATGAACGTGAACGTTCATGACATATGTCCCCAGGATGAGTGGAACGGCTAAGTTGGGCGCAACATAAACAAAGGTGTCAATGTGCTTATTGCCCTACCTGAGCATTAACCGGATGCCGTCGGTAGTCCTTAAGGAATTACCGTTGGCATTCGCCTAACTGGGATCCTCTACGTTCGTATCTACAAACTGCTCCCACCCTAGGAGCAGCTCGGAACGGCGTACGACGGAGGGACCCGCGCCTGTTTCGACGACGATGTGGACTGGACGTAGTTGTTTCGGGTTCGTTCCAAACGAACCCAGCACAACGTAGTGCGTCGCTTTCATCAAGCAGATGTTTTGGCGGGACGGAACGCTAACTCGTTCCGTCTTCGGTGGCGCTTGGGTTGCGTCGACGACGGCCTTTACGTCCCGCAGGGGAATTGAAAGGGGGTCGTCGGACGTCACCTTTGGAGGTTGCTCGATATTTGCAACCTTGCGCGGGGAGGGCTGGGCCTCAAGACTCCCCGCCTTCAGCTTTCCGACGAGGACGTGCTTTCCGTCTCGTCGAGACTGTGAGGAAGAGCGGGAGTCGGAGGCTGCAGCGATGAGGCCGCCTTCATATGCGATGACGGCGCTGGAAACTTCTGCCGGGCGACGAAGCTAACTGCTTGTCGCGTCGCGAAGTTCTCGGGTCGCTTAAGAATGGTGGGGGAAGCCTGAGAAGGGGCCCCCTTCCGCTCGCAGTTCCATGCGGAGGGAAGTGAGGGTAAGGACTGCCACCGTGCGACTGGTTCTTGCGCCGCTGAGCCCTCAGAAGTACCTGTTCCGCTTGCTGTTGGAACAGGAAATTCTGGAAGGCGAAGAACATGCGTACTAAGTAAGGGAGGTACGGGCAGTTGTACAGAATGTGCCCTGCTTTCGTGCATCCGCAGCACGTCCATGTGACGGGGCGGGAAGGAAGCAGGGTCTGTGCCAGAGAAATCTGCTCTGCCGACAGCGCCGGGATCCGGTTCCCTTGACTATTAATGTCAACGGACTACGTACCTGTGGTGGAGGTTCCTGGTGAGGGGATGTTAGCGGCAACGCTATCATCACCCATCAGCAACAGGAATGTGAGGTTACTTGAACCTTGGGGGTGGACGAAGTCGTATTCCGAAGTGGAGTCCGACTGGAGCCGTAGGTGCTGTCGTTGTTGCAGCAAGAGGGACTTCTGTCTCGCTGCCTCCTTTGTGGGAGCAAGCGTAGCTTTCGGTTGCTGTCCCCGGATCACTCCGAACGTATCACCGTGTGCTTACGCGACTCGAAGGACAACATTCAAATGTTGTTCGTCTTGTCGCGACACCGACACGGTGACCGTTGAGCGGATTCCGGGGTGAAGCCCGTTCATAAAGTAGTTCACCAAATCGCCCTCGGTGAACACATTGGTGCAGCGGAGGGCTGCTGTTTGCAGACAGTCTGCAAACAGTGACTAATCCTCGTTATCCATTTGGGTCGCTCTCGTTACTTCTTCGTACGCAGCAGAAAGCATTTCTTCTGTTGCGTAGCGCGATGGCAGAGCGTTGACGCTGTGAGCCCAACTTGGCTCCCGGCGTCGACCTTCGAACAGTGTGTGCATAAGTTGGGAGGCAATTAAGTGCGCCTTGGAATCCCCTCAGAGGAACCAAGGCAGCAACTTAACTGACCGTCATTCGTGCACGCCTGTGGCGTGGCACGCATCGCGGAATTCCGACAGGAACCTCAGGACTTCGAGTGCATCACGCCCATCGAATTACTGGAGGCTCGGGTTGAATGCTGGGATATTTGTGGCGAGCTTTCCGAGCCGCCGCAAATCCGAGGCCAGCAGTTGGGTTCGGGTGTCCTGCAGGCGATAAAGCCTGTAGGATAGCACCTTATCGAACGCGTGTTCCCTGGTATTCAGTATCTGAAGACCAGGTTCCCATGGGCCTATGCCAACCCCTTCAACCCTCTGTTCGAATGGAGGAACCGAGTCTTTGGGGAGTTGTTCGTCATGGGATGGAGGCTCTTCGCTTCCATCTTCGGGGAAAGCCGATTCCATGTTCGCACTCACCGGAGTGCGAGCAGGGTCGGTTATGTCGGGTTGTTTTGTCCCAGCTAAGGCCAATAATTGCTGGGACAGAAGCCTAATGGATCTTTCTAACTCGGCCAGGACTGGGTTTGGAACTGTGGGGTTGTCAGCTGGCGTGCTGCCGCCGCATAGTTGTTGGTGGAGGATATCCACCTGGAGGGCTTTGAGTAGCGTGTCGATTTTATCGACACGCATCGCCAGCCCTCGAGATAGGGTATCCCAGGCACGTTGAGTGAACGAAGCTTCCGCTTCGTTCATCGCCTCTAGCCGGAAATCTGCCAGCCTGTCTTCGAGCAGGTCCACCGAGACACTATTCAGCTTTAACTCTGAATCGTGCCTTTTGATCTCGCTCGTCTGTTCGAGGATAACCTTTTTAAGGTTATCCACAATTCCGTCTTCCATGTCATTGCCTAGAGCTGCCATGCAACTGTCAAACTGAGCTTCCCAGTCACTGGGCTCACCAGGCTCTTGGAGTGGGGGCATTGTCTCAGCGTCAGAATTCCAAAATTGGAAGTTCTAGGTAGGGAGACCACTGTAGTATTTACAGAACTGTGCGTAGGCACGCTCCGGATACTGGTATCCCTACTATCCGGTAGCCGTGTGGCGGTAGAGGTTTTTGTATTTCCTTCGCTTCCAGGCTGAGAAGCTCTGAGGGTGAGGGAATGCGAGGCCTCTCGTCGATGAGCAAACGAGCGGCAGATCCAGGGGTTTCACTCTGGTCTCTCGATCCCCTAGTTTTCCTGTGAAGGAAAACTAGGGTATACAGGATCTTCCAGACAACGAACAGCAGTGTTCGTGGCTAAGGGATTCCGGGGGGACGCCAAAGGAAGCTTTTATAACGTTCCTACTATGGGAATGGTACACGAGGCGGTGTCGCAGGCAACGGCAAAGGGGGAATGCGCTAACTAAGCGGGCACTGTACCTGAGGGGGTACTGTGGGCCAGGCTGAGGGCCGCGTAGGAAGCCAGGACCGCGAGCCAAACGTAGCGCTACCCGAGGACTAAACCTGTCGACACATTTCGTCGAGTGGGGAAAGGTATTCGAGTAGGCCGTTTCGGGTACAGTTCCAGAAAGGTGCCCGATGTGTCCCCCAGTGGCCAGCTACTCAACTGTATGCGTGTCTTACAGATGTGCTGAGCCACTCCCCATCGGCTACCTGCTACGGTAACGGATAGAAACTCAGGGAACGCCGAGGCCTAGCCATAGGTACCGTTTCTGTACGGGGAACGTTGTACAGAGTACCGCCCGGTGGACGGCTACTCACTGTGTACGTGCTTACAGTGGTGCTATCGGCACTGTACGGCACAGCTCCCCGTGAGGGTAGCCGTACCGTAGCAATCCTAACGGCTATGGGTCCGTTATAGCGCTAAGGGGCCGTTGCGGTTCTGGACGGCTGCACCGTACCCGGGTCCCGAGAGTGGACTTGTGGGTGCAGATAAGACGGCCATCCGATCCCGCGGGTACACATGTGCCGTGTAGTGGCACAAGTGGACACGGAGGATCTCGGACCTGGAGTGTATCTCAGATCCGGCCCAAATCCTTAATCTGGGCCCCCGTTCACCTCAACGTGGTACACGGGTGCGCCACAAATAAATATTTACACTCAAAACTAATCAGCGTATATAGGTGCACGCGTATTTGCACGTAAATGTAGTGCCGCAGCGTGTGCCACCCCGGCACACGTGTGCACCTCGGCGGGTAGCCCTGTGTTACCTGGCCTGAAAAGGCTAGGTACTACAAAAGGTTCGTAGGTGTGGTCACGGGTGGTTAAAGGGAAAAGTGTGTTGTGAGTATGGGGGATGGATAGCTACAGTGGTACGTGTAGGCAAATGGACCCCAGCTATTTACGGGCATAGGTGGCTACAGGCGCACGGATAAGTGCTGGCGTGATCCTATTGGTCACTTCCATCACATATCTTTGGAATGACCGAGGCGCGCTCCAATAGGGGCAGGAAGGCACTGGGTGCAAGTCCGGGGAAAGGGCACACAAGGGCAGGGGATTAGGGGATTCAAGTAAAAGTCGGATGGGGTGTATTGCATAGAGGTATTAGACAAATGTTGGGGCGTGTCCGAAAAGAAGTCGGAGGAAAGGGTAGAGGTTCTGGGACAGTCGCGGAACGGAAGACGGAGATGGAGATGTTATTAGATGGAAGCGATTGCATAATGGAGACCACAGTTGATAAAAGGAGAGAGGGTGAGGGACGGAGGCGGTGATGGAAGACAGGGACAGAAGAAGTAGACAGTGACCAAAACGGAAGGGCGGAGGCAGAAGACGGAGGCGGAGACGGTGATGGAGACTGACACGGAGACAGACACGGACATGGAAGCGGATACAGAGACCGTGGGGAGCTCAGTGGAAAGGGTGGTTGCCATGAAGGACAGCGGTGCCAAGCGGAACGACCACTACGGAGATCAGCGTAAGGGAAAGGGAGAAGGGAGATTTGGAATTCAGAGAGTGGAGGGAGTATGTAATACAGATTGGAAGAATGAAAGATGCAAATCATACAAAAAGGAACTGCGGCCGAAGCTTGCAACAGAGCTGCTAGTCTACCATATTACTAAAATCACGGTCTGTCTGTCATTCATTTTGTCCCCCTACCCCTCCCATTCGTCAAGGCCCAAAAGTTTGCAAAAAATGGGTCTCCGCCCGCTCCGGTGCCCCGCAACGATGTCCACGTGCGGAGCCGGGGTTTCGACCACTCGTATCTCTACTAAAAAAATTGCAAAATCATTTTGGGAATATGAAATACGAGAGGCTGCATAAAAGTAAAACATACAATACTATTCCCTCCAATTACTGCACACGATATGGCACGGTGCTCCAAATGATATATCGTATATATTCTTTTCGATCAGTATAGCACGGTACTGAACCTCGCTCCCAATTCATAGCTAGATATGCGATCTATCGTAGTTCGATAGAATCACGCATGCCATGAATCGGGGTTCATTGTTTACAACGTTCAAACGCAGCAATATCGGCAATCAAGTGCAGCAGACTTCGTTCCCTACGAAAAACAAACTGAACGAATTGATTGCTGCCCAAAACTCTCTATAATGTCATATTCCCCATCGCAACCCGTCTCATATGGACAGTTCCACCGTATCGCCCACATTGCACAGACAATCGATGCCGTATTAAGATGCCCAAGCATGGGCAGAGGCGGACAAAACCGAACTTGGCAAATTAGACGATGCAGTAGCCATAGAATGGCTCTCAGACTCGTCAAAGCCAGTAAATAGCAAATCCATAACTTCCGCCATGGCATACTGATACAAACGAGACAATCGCGGAAATATCATGGAAGGAAAGGCCAGATGCCTACAACAAGGGGATCTCATGAACCCTGTTGTGCTCTATAATCCGGATGAAACGGCGTCCTACATGTTCGAAAAAGTGAAAATCCTTACATCTTATCACTTTCGGCAGCATGCTCGTTTCAATTGGATCATTTTGACGCAAAATCCGCGTACCCTCACGAGCCATACATGTACGAAAAGTCGGTGTAAATCAAACTGCCATACCGGTTTGACGGCCCACCGAATCACGAAGGGAAATATGGTCTACCTAAGTGCAATGTCTACGACACACTGTCTGGGGGGATGTTTTAGGTAGAAGATTTATTAGAGTTATAGATTACACATGGCTACAAACAAAACCAACATGACCCTAGACTATACCCCAAAGGCACTAGTGGAACAGATTTCACCATTATCTCACTAAAGTTTGACGATTTCCTGGTAGCGGCGACAACAGCGGCACAAATCGAAACACTGTATTCACAAGTGACGGTCAAAATGTTTCTAAAACGAGTGGGGCGGCCATCCCGCTATCTGGGATGGACAATCAACCATACGAGCAATATTTCGATACAGATATCGCAGTATTCATAAATAAATGCGGCGCTACACACAATGCGGATGTCCACAAGCAACCCGCTACCATACCCATACACCGATGGCATTGACCTCAGCCGCCCATCCCCGTCGGAAAAACCGTATTTACAACAAGCGGACAGATACCAACAGTTTATCGGTTAATTGAGGTTCTTTGATGACAGTACGAGACCATACATCGCATTATATCGTCAGAATATTGGTGCAATCCAACGCCGCACCAGCAAAGAGGCACTGGTTATACCTCAAGCGCGTATTACCCTACATAAAGGAAACAGCGGATCATTGGAATATTATATCCTAACGGCACTGCAAACCCCAGTCTAGTCACATACACGGAATCCGAGTTCACTGGCGACGCTGACCAGAGAAAGTAAACATGAGTCGCTTTACGTCTAATTACAAGAGCGCCCGTTGCGTACCGCTCTTCCAGGAAACCTTTAATCGCAGTATCAACAAGCGAAGCAGAATATGTTACTGCAACAGATGCCGTTCAGCACCCAAAACGGCTCCGACGACTGCTACACGAACTAAAAATACCGCCGAAGGTCCAGCTATTGTGCACATGGACAATCGTGAAGCCATTGCCGTTGAATCAAACACTTCCACCACCAAACAGCTCAAATTCATCGATCTACGTCACCACGTTTGGCTAGATCATATAGCAAAACATAGAATAGAGATCTTCGCAGTACCGTCTGCGGACAGTTTGGGGGATATACTTACCAAGCCAACCAACCCTATTTTAATGAATTTTCTACGGGAGAATCTAAGCATTCTCCAGCTCCCCGGGTCAACTTCTAACATATTCCCATGAAACAGAGAGAGTGTCACTGCGTAAAGCAAAAAAATTACGATTCATGCAAATATTCACAAGTCCAAAGTCCAAAGTCTCTGCGTATGGAACACAGGCAACTAGGACGGTCTGGTGAAAGACTTTCCCCAAGCCTAAGAGGCAACGGGCAAATATAGAATACATATGTGTACAGTTCGAGCAAACAGAAACTCTCTAGGGAGACAAAAGGTAACGGAGTAAAGAACGAGATTCCACATACATTCTATTAACAACAAACACAAAGCATTAGTGACTCTATAATGCCTGCAGGAACTTCCGGACTGCACGTCAACAAACATAGGCCACTAAGATTCTCTCCTCCTTTGTCAGACTACACATTATATCAATTTACGCTAGCATAAATAACTCTATAAGACCATCGTAATGACGATCTTCTCCAGTAAACGGCCGTACGAATCACAAGTTACAACACTCTCCTCATTGCTACCCGCTCCACTCAGTATTGTAACATCTCACTGCGCTTCTTAGCAGCGATAATGTTTTACATTCAATCTACAGTAGCGAAGTAGCCAACTTACTGGGACGACAATCTGAGCTCAGTGGTTCAGCGGGAAACAGGTTCTAGATACCTACAGTACAGTAACACAGTACTTTCCTTCCTACACCTACAGTACCGAAACGTTTCCTAGGTACCTACAGCATCGAGAAGGTTTGCAGCAGGTACCGATGGTAGAAAGGAACCGACAGTACTGTAAGGTATACCTTGGTTCTCAGCTCTTCCTTCGCGTAGATTTAAGCCGGACCGGGCTGGTCCGATTACAGGCATCCTCACACACAAAAAGGAACTGTGCTGAGCGACATTGCCCTATTCTTGCGCTTCCATAAACCTCCGATAACATTCGTGTTCTCCTTTACTGCGTTGCGTTGACTACGATCGAACAAAACCTTTCTATCCTATCTTGCGCTTATACGTTCTGGAAATAATCACAGTAATTACTTTCGCGAAATATTTGCAGTAAGCAGTTGGTTGTGGGAGAACTCATCGAAGATCAATTCATCATGCCAACAAGGGGATCATCGGGATTAGGAGGTAACGAACAAGTTCGTCAGACGATTGTCGAAACCCTGGAAGCTCCGCGCTTGTTTGGAATGTCCACTGAAGACATCGCTTCTTTCAAGCAGATTCGCCAGCTATACGAACGAAATGTTCTACAGAAAAGCCTGGAACAAGGCGTCAACATCCCCGCCACGTTCTACCGTACGTCCATCGAGAATCCGATCTTGGAAATTTTCGTTACAGCGCAGTGGGTGCCAGTCACTACTGCAGATGACATAACTGAAACCCATTTGAATGAGTGCTTTCGGGAAAGGGCCAAGATTAACCCGGAATACTATGACGAAGCGCAGATAGAGAGATGCACTGACAAAATCAGTCTGGAAAAACCCGAGAAGTCCTTGGAGATGTCAGTTTGGAAATTAACGTTACAGTACGCTACTAAGCGGGAAGGTATGGGAAGTTCATTTACATGCATCCAAAGCCTGCTATTGGAAATTTTCAGGCAAGGCTCACGAATGATCAGCTACATAAGCGCATGAAGCTGACTTTTAAGCTTTGCCAGGAAGATCTGAAGGACTCCTAGCAGCTATTCATGAGGGAGACCGCTAAGAAGGCGAGGGCCATCGACAGGCACGATGCTGCAGATGCGTTCAAGTAATACAACTCTGATTCTGAGGTCGAGATGCCTCGTAACGCCTAGAAAAGCAGGTTCCGTAATGTAAGAAGGACGTCCAACCGCATAGGAAGTCGTGCCGAGGCTGGTAAAAGTTCTGCCGATTTATCTGGTGACTCCGTGGCACAAACCAATAAATCTGGAGATACGTCCAAGAAGCGTTGGAAGCCCGACTGCCTCAATCCTAAGTGTGGGGAGAAGCACTTCATTCATGAGTGCACCGCCACTTCAGACGGGGACCAGGAACATTCTTGGCAGCATAGCACGAGAATAAGAAGCGACGCAAGAGCACGGAACACGTGGGACTTCTTGGCTCTGATGATACTGCGGAGCATTCGTCAGCTTCCTCTGCGACAATCTTCTACGGAGCTGTGGAATCAATTGTCATGGCGGACCAAGGGTTTGATGCCCTCACCCTGCCACCAAATCTCTTGGAGCAAATGAAAAAGGCGAGCCCAGATCTAGAGGTCTACAAGTTGAAGCACGTACAGTACTACGAAACTGTTGATAAGTCTGCACCTTCTCTCCCCTGCAGCCGTAAAGTTGTAGCTATGGTGCTACTAGGCATCAGTCATGGCACTAACCTCTCCCTCAGAGGCATGGAGTGGCTTGTCTTAGACAAACATGTAGCACGTGCCCTGGCCGACATGTTTTGAAGGCATTGGGTATTGAAAACCGGGTCCTTTTGGGTGCGGCACGTGATCACTTTCAGGGTACTGTGGATGTATCAGAACTCATAGAACGCCAAGGAAGGCTTACATATGATGCGTACACCTCTATTCAGTCCCTGCTACAGGACCGGAAAATGGAATTCGGCCACACGTTCCACGGGCAAGGGGGCATCCAGGGAGATGGTCTGGATGATTCAGAAATCTACATTGACCTGGGAGGGGCCTCTCCAGGAGAGCCGGAAGCGTCTTTGTCCGCAAGGGTCGAGCAAGCCCGGTCCAACGGATTGTCATCCGGTGGATGCCGAGAACTCTCAAGGCTCTTCCAAAAATATTGTTCGGTTTTCGAGTAAGGCTGGGGAAATCCCCACCAGCCAAAATGGAACCGATGAGAGTACGACTCGAACCGAACTGCAAACCGGTTCGAGTTAAAGCACGCCAGTATTCTCCGGAACATCGTGCATTTATGAGCAGCATGTCTACAAACTGCTCAATATGGGACTTTGCAGTAGTGATGCCGACTGTTAGTTGGCAGGCAGAACCACTAATTGTGTCTAAGCTGGGTCACCGGTCCAAATACAGGACGGCATTTGAAATTCAGACTTGTCAACGCCGCTACTGTAAAAGAATCTTGGCCGATTCCTCACCTCCATTCAGAGGTTCAGGGTTGTGCAGGAAGTACTTGCTTCGCCAAATTGGATTTTGTTTCTTCTTATTGGCAGCTACCACTTCACCCAGACTCCTACAGTTCATGTGAAATTGTCACTCCTACTACCGTATTAGAATGTGAACGTCTACTACCAGGTCTTGCAAATGCAACGCCTTACTTCCCGAGTAGTGTTGATCCTCTCTTCACTGTTCTCAGGAAAAAAACTCAAGGCGTGGCTTGATGACTTTAATTTGCGTACTAATTCGGATTCGGATATACTCGCTGCACTGGAACGTTTCTTCCAAATATGCAAGAAGCATGGGCTATTTCTATCCGCAGTGAAGTCCGTATTCTTTTCAAAACGCATCAAGTGGTGCGGAAAGCTCATATCTGCTGATGGGCACCGTCTTGACCCGTCTCGCCTTGATTCACTACGAGAAATGGACTTGTCACAGACTGCCGATTAACTCGGGCAATTTATTTACTGCTTTATATGGAAGTCCATCACTATTCCTGACTTCGCACGGCGCGTGGCGCCGCTCAACCGAATATTGGAAAATGCTTATTACCTCTCAGAGAAGCGCACAAAGCGATATATCAAGACCAAAGCATTGCGAAATCTCTCCTGGGGCACTACACACTGCAGTATTTCGTGATCTTCAGAACACATAGCACAACGCCATCAAGCTCTCGCACCTAAACTAGGCGTGTATGTATTCATACACACAGATGCCTCTGACAGGTTCTGGTCTTCTGTTTTCACACAGACAGTGACAGAACAGTCGGAGTTGCCGATCAAGGATCAATCTCATGAACCTTTGGCCTTTCTGGGTGCCGAGTTCAAGAAAGCAGAATTGGGTTGGAGTACGTTTGAGATGAAACCTACCCAATATTCCACACCTTTGAGAAGCTGGACTATTTATTCATGGGAACTAAGCCAACAAATGTTTATACAGACCACAGGAATCTTTTATTTTTCTTTGCACCGCTGGCGCTAAAACCCTCTCTTGGGAGACACATCTTGTCAAAAGTGCAGCGCCGGGCGCTTTTCCTGTCAAGATTTCTGTATGAAATTGAGAATGTGGACGGAAGCGCTACTGTCTTTACGTTATGCTCACACGGTGGACAAATGGATACAGGAATGTTGCAACAATTCTTCACACAGCAAGTAGCTTGGTCGAAAACTCCAGGCAGTTAATTCCATCTGCTACTGATATTGTGTGGCCGTAAGTGTAGATCATTCGTGCATTGCCACGAGCAAAAGCAAAAAGACCTGAAATGATTCATTTTAATTACGAATCGGGGCATGGGAGAGCAAAGAACGAATCTGGATACCGCCTTCGGACTTGGATCTACAGCTGAAGATTCTTGTTTATTCTCACTGTAGCTCTGTTGGTCACCAAGGTATGGACGGCACCAAGAGTGCCTTGAAGGAGAACTTCTTCTGGAAAGAGATGGAAAGAGATGTAGAAGAACTGGATAAGGGATGTTTGCAATGTCTAATCACACGGTCCTGTGAGATAATTCCCCGACTGCTGGGCCACGCTCTCCATGGTGAGAGACCAAACAAAGTGGTCCATCTGGACTTCCTTTTCATAGGCAATAGTACCGAAGGAAAAAGTACATTCTGATTATTCGGGATGATCACTCTTCTTATGTATGGCTTTGGTCGACTGATGCAGCTACAAGTGAGGATGTTGCTAATGCCCTATGCACCTGGATTGGCTCATTCGGGGTTATCAAGTGGCTGATGTCCGACCAATGGTCGTACTTCAAGAACGCGTTGATCAAGGAGTTCTCTTTAGAGTTGCATGTCCAGCATCACTTCACAACAGCTTACTCGCCGTGGGCCAATGGGACTGTCGAACGAGTTGTCGCGAGGTCTTGCCCTCTTGCAAAGCGCTATGTAGTGAATGGAAACTGGCACCTCAGGACTGGCCTGCTGTCACTGAGAGTGTACAAAGCGTGCAGAACCAGGCTCCACTCAAGCGATTGGGGTTGAGAATTAAAAACAAGCCAGGTGTCTATCGCACACCTTTGGAAGTTTATAATGGAAATTTTCCCACTCATCCATTGATGCGTGCGATGCCATTGCATAAATACAAGGGCGCAGCTTCGGATGATGAGATACAAATCCGTCAGTTAGTCAAAATCGATGCAACACAGTTGGCCCTTCACTGAAAGCATCGAAGCTTCAGGAATGGTGCAGATGCCTCAAGAAGACGCAAGGTCGGAGCGTACAATCGCAAGACTAATGTTCAACCAGTCAACCTCATGGTTGGAGACTTTGAGCAGGTACTAAGTGCTACAAAAAAGGAAATAAACAGCTGCTACGCTTGACTGGGCCACGACGCATCACTTATCTCAAGTCTGACCTTGTTTTCAAAGTGGAAAATATTCTGGGCGGAAGAAGGAAAACTATTCATGCAAGAAGATTGCGCTTGTACAGAGCAAACATGGAAGGTCAGGAAGTACAAACCGAGCTCCTGCGAGCTGAACAGCATACGGAGGCCTCATATCAGGATGCACGAGAGCTACGTGATTTCTTTTAAGGGATGGCTGTATAGTCGAATGGGATGGACTACCAGATGAAATTGACATGACCTGGGAACCTCTCATGCAGGTTCACGAGAACCTGCCTCAACTACTCAGTGACTTCTCGAAGAAGGCCGGATCACGGAAACTTGAGGAGAAAGCACCGGTTAAGTGTTCTCATAACTGAGCTCTGTCGCAGTTTTTGCCACATTGGTCATGAGGCACTGAAACACCTCACCGCGCTTCTTAGAGCATCTCCAGTGGTTGCTAAAAGCCCCGTGGGTTGTGCTATTCCGTGTAACCCACGTCGCATTTCTCATATTTTATCGTTAATTCGCAATCCTTATGGTACGAAAAGTAGCAACGTTGCTAATTTGGGTTGCCATTTGCAAAACACAATAGCAACCCACGGCACTGCAAGCCGTGCAAAACCCAAATAAAATTATAATTAAGTTAGAATCTAGACTAGCCAATCAGGAGCGTTTTGTTGGGTTGATATTTTTCTGCCTACGTGTACAATATATCCGCAAGAGAAGCTGTTTCGTGCCGCAATCGGTCAGCATGCGTATAGAGCATGTTGAATGGGCCTGTCCGCTGGCACAATGGAGCAGATGCTGAAAATTCCTATTCTACGGATACACCGAGTGTGTCAGGTTGATTCAGCTGGCAGATATTATTCCCTCCGATTGTCTCATTCTGCGCTGCGGGCACACTGTCCGTGGGGGGGGCGAAATCCTCATAAAATCAAGATTCATACACTATGAAAATTGAACTCTAGAGCTAGACATTTGGGGGTTGTTTTGTGGCGGGTCTGGCGAATCTATAGTCTCGAACACAGCCCAGATCATCAGGGACGGAAGCGGAGGACCGTAGCGATGTGAAGCGGTATACTGCACGAGTTCTATAGATTTCTGCGACTCCGCGATCTATATGACGTTCTTCCGTTGTACTTATAGTTTCCTACAGGTAGCGCATCTACACATTAGGCAAGCAACAACGCAGCGAATTCAGGTGAGACTACAAGCGACAACGCAACGCCTCAAGGGAGGAGACTACAAGCGAAAACTGTAGTACTCAGCGCGCTATGGAGGCCATGGGCTGCTACACTCTTCCGTAGTCTTCCTGTAGGCGGTGGGGGTAGAAGAGCGACCCCTCCAGATGGATTCGTGTCTAGCTTACAGGACGGAGGAACACTCGGTGTTCGAGAGAACAGAGATCCCACGCCCTGCGTTGGGCAAGACCTCGCAACTGACGAGGTGAGCTGAGTCGCAACAGCAATGGATCGTCTAACAGACAAATCCATCTAGTAGACCTAGAGTGGTCTAATATCCACGAACTCCTCTCCAACGGGGAGGAGGGTAAACCATAGTGGGATTATAGGACTCTCACGCAGAGAGAGCCCCTATTGATGGGGTTTGGGGAGATAAAGGGTGGTCACAGGATGTAGAGCTGCGTGGCTAACCTGAGCCGGGGCGTCCCTAGGGTGGGATTGAACGCGACGAAGGCGCTGGAACTTTCTCTCCAATAAGGAGCAGCCGGGGACCTATAGTGGTGGACGAAATGTACCGTCTGACCCGATGGGTTCGGAGGGCTTGGAAGTATCTCCTTGGAATCAGGAGAAACCAAAAGGTTGGAGACCACCCCACTTTAGAGGGCCGGGGCTCCGTACGAACAACGTAGGGCCTACTGGCTAACACCGTCCGTTCCGTCCTTAGAGTGGGAGGACGCGGAGTGATGCGCGAGTAGCTTCGTCCACTGGAGGTTTTGCTAGAAGATAGAAAGCACTTTTAGAAAAAGGCTAGTTGAGGGTACACGTCGGTACCTCTCAGGGATCGTTCAGCTCATCAGAGCACCCTTATTTACTTAAACGTAGTCTTAGTGGATCTACGTAATTATATCCAATAGGTAGTTCTAGCTCGCACCGTATGGCCACATATCCGTATCTGTTGGCTGACACGGCCAACCATCAGGACAGCTGTCCCATGCTGTACCCTCTTCCAGTGGAATGGGTGGAGTAACCGGGAGGTTACTCGCCCATTACACCTGGGTGGTACGGTGCCCATGGCGCTTACACCTGTGGTGGTGGTTTTGCACTCAGTGCAGTATGACACGAACAGACGTGAATTGGGTCGGTGGGGCCTTGCTATAATACAAGGTACCCCACGTATCAAGGTTTGATACCCATTCCGTACATCTAATTATTGATGGGAATGCAAACCTGTGAGGTTTGAAATTTGATAAATAAACCAATAAGGTTTCGAATTTACCTAACGGTAATTATGAGCCCGCTGCAAATGAGCCTTGGTCACCGCTGGTTGCGGTACCATTCGTACTACAGGGCCGCCTTCTCAGGTTGCAGAGCCCCGCTGCACCTCTCCTTCATTGAGGTGGTGAAGGGTATAAGTAGTGTATCCCATCCGCC
>JAUBNZ010000399.1:0-17621 GCA_032355485.1 Bonnemaisonia californica
TAAATAATATGGCGTACGCCCCGGAACGCCCTGTGCGAAACAGGAACGTAACCGTCGGGTCGTACCCCTGCGCCGTGGGCCTCTGAGGTTACCACGGGGCAGGGCCCAGTAGCCCCAGCCGCACATGGCTGGGTACTACAAATCTGTCCTCGAATCGGGAGCAGGACCCTGCAAGATTTGAGTGGACTTCCTGCCCCCGGGTTGGCAAGATCTAGACATCGAGGTTAACCTCGGCTACAGTCTGGTCAACGCGAATGACAACCGACTCACGCTGAATAAAGCGATTCCGATCTATCTTCAGCTAGGGCGCCGGGAGTATAATCATTGGTTCTTAATCGTCGGGAACTTGTCGGTCCCGTACATTATAGGTTGCGACTTCATCGATAAGCACGTGAAGGCTATCTATCCATGTAAACGGAGATCCATCCGAATGCACGACAACCAACAGATCTTTCTGACACCTCGCGCGGAGAAGAAAGAACCACTATCGCTTGCCCCCGACCCCTAGATCCGTCTCAAACGAAAGCGCGCCAAAATTCGCATTGCTCACCCTATCACCCTCTAGCCCGGTCAAGTTACCTTCGTATCGGTGACCAGCCCGGTCTCCGGCGTTCAGGTCTTCATACACAAGTACGACCTCCTCCGCGGTCGCATGATACAGATGGCGAATGGAGTCGCGGACCTCACGAAGAACAAACCATTTGTAGTATCCGTATCGAACTTCGGGAAACGGAAGTGCGTCCTGGTCAAGAACACGGTCCTCGGCACGGTCGCCTGGAACCCCACGAGCTCCATCGCGGTCCATGACGTGGAGTTGATCACGGTATCGGACACGCCCCCGGGCACCAAGCTCCCATGGCTGCCCATCCCGTAAGGGCAAAGAAATCTCCCTCGCACTCGCCCATACCGCCACCCCCGGACCCGGAGGAAACAAAACATGGTAACGTCCAGGGTAACCTGGTCAAGGAGAAGGTCAACCCGGCATTTCATGAAAAGATCGCTATCATGCTCCGGAAGTACTCCCCCACGTGGGACGGCACCCTCGGCGAAATTGGGGTGACCGAACATCGTATCGACCTCCACGACGGAACCCGGCCAATCCACCAGGCCCCCTATCGTGCCGGACACGCATCGCGAAGCGTGATCCGCGGACGGGTGGAGAAGATGCTCAAGGCCGGGGTGCTCGAGCCTGCCACATCCGAATGGGCTAGCCCCGTGGTCTTCGTTCCCAAAAAAGATGGGTCACCCCGGTTCTGTGTCGACTACATACGGCTAAATCGCGCCACCTTGACGGATTCGTACCCGATCCCACGCATGGAAAATTGTATCGTCTCGCTGGGAGACGCTCAAATCTTCTCCACCTTGGACTGCAATTGCGGGTATTGGCAGATCCCCGTCCGACCGGGCAACCGGGACAAGACTACCTTCACTTCACATTACGGCACCTTTAGGTTTGTGCGCATGCCTTTTGGGTTGACCAACGCGCCGGACACCTTCCATCGTGCGTTGGACCTGCTTCTTGCTGGCGTTAAATGGCAGTTTTTCCTGGTTTACCTGGACGACGTAATCATCTTCTCGAAAACGGAAGAACAGCACATCAATCACGTGGAGGCGATCCTCAGCACGTTGGCCGCAGCAGAGGTGTCCCATAAGTTTTCCAAAACCGAGTTCTTCCATCGCACCGTCAGCTATCTAGGCCATGTGATCCGGCTGGGTAAACTCACGGTCCCGAATTCGAATGCGGACGCCGTTCGGCAATCGATGTATCCGAGTACCAAAGACGCAACTGCGCGGGTTCCTCGGCACGTGCAACGCGTATCGCCGGTTCGTCGCACGATTTGCGTTCATTGCTGCACCGCTTAGGACTCTCCTCCCCAAGGACCAAGACGACGACCTACCCCCGGTGTTATCCGAGCAGTCCGTCCTATTCGAAACATTGAAGACACTGCTCATTTCTCCCGGACTTGGCGCTCCCTTGCGATGGTTATCCTACGGTTGTTTAATTGGGGTAATAATTTATCCCGAGCTACGAGGCGCTTAATTCAATGGCGAATTAGTGTGGTCGCGGGATTTTGCGTGGAAAAATCCCCGCATGCATGAAGCACACGAGGATCAGAACGAATTCACTTACCACCCACGCTTCCACGGCTGAAGTGATTCAGTCGCAGGCATGGTGACAAATTTGGGCTGAAAAATTCAGCCCTACAGAACGGTGACGCCAACGTGGAAACATTAAGTTTTTCTAAGTCTTTTGATTTAGGGTTACGGAACGCACATCCTTTTTCGGTGCCCCCTTGGCACCTTTACGTTTCCGATTTCGACTGCAGCAGAATGAGTCTGTTGCAGCTGAAATTTATTCGCTGTCATGGTGAATCATGCGCTCCCGAACCATCAATAATAATCAATTAGCGCTCAGTGGACTTCAATCTACCTGAGTCAACTGGGTTGATCACGCGCGCTTATAAGGGGTCGCCATTTCCCTTCAGCGCCTCTCCACTCTCGCCAGGTCTCTTTGTTCCCACCCTCCCGCTCGTTTTCAACTCTACTTCCCTGCGAGACCTGCTGTCGAGTAAGCAGCATCTTCTGTTTTAAGTCTTGGACTTTCCATTCAGTTTCCCATGTTTATCTGCGGGCGTGTCTCCCTTGCTTCCCTTCAAAAAGCGTTGTATTGAGGGCGTTTACCTTTGCATTGCGCGAAAGCGCTAAGTTTCGACACGGATGACACGTGTAATTTGCGCGTTGCACAAATATCGAGAGCATCAAACGCACGCACTACCTTCTCAGCCTCAGGGTTCGACGGGGGGGCCCATCTTACCCGTATCTTTTCTTTCGGGTTCTGGTCTCCACTCCAACTCCAAGTGGTTGGAAATACCCAGCCATTTGTTGTCTCAGCGACTTGCTGCGGAGCGTCGCCGAACAAGATCACACAAGCCGAACCCGTAACTTACATATCCCGTTGGCGGTCTTTCGGTGACATGGCGATTCGGTATGCGCGTAACGCTGAAATTGCGACGTGTTACACTCTATTAGAAGGTAGGAATTGCGCGGAGCTTTAACGATTGGTGTGAACCAAGTCTGATTCTGGGCCGGGGTGAGCAGAATTATTTTACCACAACTATAGCGATCAAGAACGCTTCTGCTTAATGGTTAGATCAAAAATGTGATGGTAGTAGCGATTGAGAATAGCTCACTAGTAATATCAATCATTAGGGTTAACTAAGAACCTTAATAAACATCAACTTCTAGGCAATCTCTTTCTTCCATCTAGGTCTCAGGTTATCGGATGTAGCCGCTATACCCTTATCATAAACAGTTTAGTAGCGGTGTTCAAAATTTCAACTTTCTCGGATCAGGATGTTGCAGCTATAGCGGCTATACCTAGTCATGGCTTCAGTAGCTACGCTGTTGTGTAGACACTGAAAATCCCGGTGACTGTTGATAAACTCTGGTCTATATAGCAAACAACTATAATCGTTCAACCAACAAACCTTCATTTATCAACTTCACCGAAAAATCCAGGTGTTTAGGAACAGGTCGTATTACCAAACTGTAAGCTACGTCCAGTACAAGCCTCCGTATTCTCTAAACATTTCCTGAACGACCTTCACTTCCCTTTTCAGAACAACCGAAACCAGCATGGGGTTATCAATTATTTCGTCTACGCTCGACGACTTCTTAAATCCGACTCGAAACCCTGCATTGACCTGTCTCTGTACTGCTCCTCTTCTCACACATTCATTCTTTGAAACAAAATTCCGCGCGTTAATAGAACATGTGACGCAATACTCAAGTGGGACAACATACACCGTGTCAAACGGTGCGTTACTCTCGAGAGATTCGGTTTCTAACTTCGTACTGGGGTCTTAAGAATGGTCCGCAATGCCCTAAAGGCTCTCTGGACAGGGCTATTTGCCTTTCTTACGATCCTTTTCTCTCACCTCAGTGTAGAGGAGTTTTTCCCGAATACCATGCAACTATGAGGCCTTTGCTCATATTAAAGGCTGCGAGAACTCCTTTCCCTCCATCAAGGACGGTAGACGAAGCGACTAATAAAACATCAGTTCGAAGCATCTGCAATCAACATCAAGGATGGATCAACACTCTTAAAGGCTGCAATTTCGGAGGGAGACCACGTAGACAGCGGGATTCCATCTAGCCGTTTTAGGACTGCATGGTTCTACAAGCACGATCCTAAGCAGACAAGCAGGTGTACATGGAGAGAGCATAATGCTGGCAAGCTTTCAAGTTCATCTGTAGGATGTGTTGGGAGCCCCGGTGCAATGCACAAGAACTGGATTGCCTTTATAGATCAGTCATCTTTTGGTGCAATACCAGGGACTCACTCCGCTTCCTCAAAGAGCTACTAAACGTTCCTTTGACTGCTCCACGTAGAAAATGCTTTCGAAGTCTGTCTGTCCCCAGCTTATGGCATTCCTCGTCAACTTCTGATGCAACAAGAGAATGAATTCCCCAGAGGTACGCTGATTCAGGCTGCCGTCGTCGAATATGTCCCCGAAATTATCAACATCAAGATCTCCGCGATTTGAAAATTGTCGAATGAGCTCCATTAGCTCGACAACAGCGTTCTGTTCATTCCAGAGCGCCTAATTCTTGTAATTCCGAAAGGGTTACCCTGCATACAGCTTCGGAATATTTTCGATGCTATTGAAAAAGCCAGAATATCAGGACAAGTTACTATCTAAGCACTGGAAGGTGGCCATCTCGAACGCTGCCCACCCCATTCCGTTTTCTAGACCTGAACGAAAATTTCATGGATATTCTGCAAGTTGTAGCTCTTTTCTTGCGGCCTAATGAAATTGAACTGCCTTTTAGACAAGAATAATTGAGTACTATCCACCACCATATCTTCCTTTTCTGGAAACGCTTCGCTCCAGAACAAAATCTTGCCAAGCTGACGTACATTAGACCATGACCGCCGGTTCGTAACATTTCCGTAAAAGCATCAGCTGTAGTACTTATTATTCAGGGGATAGGCCGTCTTATTCGGAATTTTCACTGCTTCCTCTCCTCGTGTTGTAAGAAGGATCGGTAATGAAAAGTTGAAACTCTCCCCTCAAAATGCTTTCCTCATCACTGAGTTATGTTCTCCCATCAACTTCCTTGATCAAATACAGTGAGCTGCAATGATTAGTAGTACAAAACGGACCCATGACCTCCTCAACTCCACTTGATCCACTCACGCTCTTTTTTCTCTGCGATTGCTCGTGGAAGCTGAATCCTTCCCATAGATGATATTGGAAGACCCAGGAGCAGATGCACTTGCTCCAGCTGACGATGTTGAAGCAGTATCTCGATCCGCACCATTTTCGGTCATCTTGGGATCCCCTTCTCATTCCCCACGACGTTCACTTCGTTGCCGATTCAGCGGTCCCTCGACCAGTCCCTCCAATGGGAATGTCCTAGGAACCTTGCGGTCACTTCCGTGAAAACGTTCTTCCTCCCCGTTGGTTATGAACTGTTTCAAATCTCCCTGAGAGCAATCCAGGGGCAACCTCCGCTTAAATTCGGGCTGGGATTCCCAGAACAAGAAATTCTAGGACCCATTAAGAGCAACCAATTCCTGGAGCCGACTACGGATGAAGGGCGTCAGACCGTATTTATCAGGACTGGGTAACTGATGGTATACGAGACCACGCTTCATAACTCTCTCCCTGACATGACACACATCAGTGCTAAAAATACAAGTCTCAATTAATTTCAGGAAGCTTTCATTCAAGGCGAGGAACCAATCTTTCGTCCACACCGGTGCAGATGCGAGACCTTCACCTGTACCAGAGGCAAAGGTTTTTGTAACATTGACGTTTGAAATGTAGAAGCTGCTGAAGGGGAATGGCCATCCATCAAATCTTGCATTGAGAGGAATGTACTCCATGATGAGGTTAACGAACGCCATGTATGGCAGGACCATCTTCTCAATATTTCATATCCCAATACCCGTGCATCTATGTTCCAAGCCGACAACAGTTGCCGCACCACGAAACATATCCGCCCATGCACTTTGGTTCTTTTTTGAATTCATCAAAACTTCAAAACAAACTTCTCCGGTTCCCCACGTTTGCGATTGTGAACATTATCAACTGACCAGCTCGTCGACAAATTCTCCTCCTCCTCATATCACAGAATACAACCGTCATGAGAAATATTAGCAAGTCAAACACATTTTTAGTTTCATGCTTTCTGTATTCATGCCTCTGTCTCCTATATTCCACCTCCCCAACAAACAGGAAAGCACATCTTGACGGAGAGGGCCGTTTTCCTCACCCATGCCATTGACCACGAATAGTTGTAATTAGTTGCTCTCCTCAGGCTTGGGATTCATGCTAGGGTAACGCAGTGACACACCCGATGTCACGTACCCTCAGGAATAGTCCAAGCAAAACAAAAGAATTCCAACGCTCTGATATCCTTTCCATTCTTCTCTTTCCTTTCTTCAATGATAGGAAACGAGCATAGAAAGTTACGAACCTGAAGAAATATTGGGTTGATCCGTTGATCCAGGAACCCTGTTTCAATTTTGGCCTTCCAGGTGTCCTAGACCCACTTCATGATATCCTCCATTGTAACACTCTCACTTGGCCCGTTTGCAACTCCCCCTCAGCGATGAGCAATGAACAGGCCTCGCAGATTTAGCATCTTCAACAGTTGCTCTCAAAACATCATCTTCTTTTGCCTAGTTGCTACCTCACTGCATCTTGCGGTACTCAAGCCATCGAATGCAGTCTGAGTAAAATCCCCGAGTCCATCCACTGCATCCAGGTCTTCAATCATCGGATTTACAGTACCTTCTTGTTTTATATTCTTCTCGATCCACCCCATAGCTGCCAACTTTTGGTGAGCACCGTCGATAATTTACACATCACTCGTCCTAACACAAAATGTTCTACGAAAGGGGTAGGCTACATCGTAACCAATGACCCCAATTGAGCTGGAGTGTCCTCCACATGACTCTCGAAAGTGTCTCAAATCCCAACATCTCCCCTAACCCTTCGGGGATCGATGTAGAAAAAGTCCCCGTCATGGCACCCGTGCGGATGTGCTCTCATTCTTCGACTACTGACCATCCGAAACACACTCTTTGAAAAATGCTGAATCAGTAAATTTAAAAGGGGCGAATTACATTTATGTACATTCCCTTCTTCCCTCGCATTGCATCCATAATTTAAAATGTTTACACCTGTCTACATATGAAATTGAATGTTTATAAACATAGCGCAAAAATGCCATCTCGGTGTTTCAAAGGTCATAAGTTCCAAATATGGACGATTACGGCATAAACGAAAGTGAATGGCCCTTACAGTAAGTTAATAAGCAAATAATTGATTTATACACATACTAAAAAATCCCTGTTCTCTTTCTCTTATGCAAAATTCTTTAGAGCTATAGCGGGTATAGCTTTCAATTCCGCTTACAGTAACTTAATAGGCAAAGAATTGATTTCTGCAATTATTGATCCTAGCCTTTTCCTGTAATACAAACTTTCGTGATGGTATAGGGGCTATAGCAGCTATAGATTTCATTTCACCTCAATTTCTACCACTCCGGTCGAGATTGTGGGGATTTTTGTTGTGCTGAATGACCAACAATCCCCACCATCCACAGATTGTCGAATGAAAGAGGCCACGCTTCCATGGGGAGGGACTGGCGCTCCCAAGTTATTCATTGAACATCCGTCAAGATGTTCTCATAAAATCACAGCTTATATCAAGTTTTTCGACAGTTACAGCTATGCCTCCCTAGAAACTGTACTAAAAATGATTTAGACGATATACTGGAGGATGCAATACTTTATTCTGCCCCTTGCCCTCTTCCAGTTAACGCACCAAAGCCCTCCTTAAGCATTTTCCTTCAATTGAATACTTCCATCTCATACTTGGCAAATGCAATGGTGGCCGGTAATAATTAAGAAACGCGTCTACAATTCTTTCGCTCGCAACATATCCGACTCATCCGGAGTTTGTCTTTTCCTCGAATATGCACCAGCACTTGGGTTTACCACATCGATATCTCGTGTGAATTTCGACCATGTCGAATTTCCGATGGATCTGTCATCCGGGGAAAGACTTCCATGGAGCCAAACTCAGGAATATGGTGTAGTACCTAGCATTTTCGGGCCAGGTAACACAGGGCTGCCCGCTGAGGTGCACACGGGTGCCGTGGTGGCACACGCTGCTGATTAAACAATGAGGTTTTTGGTGGAGTCACTCGACTCTCAAAACGTAGACACACGAAATAGGTAGGTCACAGTAAGTGCAACCTACGATTAGAATACAAGTAATGCTACCTAAAATAATTGCACTTTAGAGGCCATATGGGCACATTTCCAGATTCGGACTCTACGCTAGAATAAGAGCGCAATTGTAAGAGAGCGATAGAATCTAGAAGTAGTATAAGAGGACCCGGTCTCGAGTGTTGAACAGAAAGAACAAGGCATCATCAACAGCAACCACGAGAATATCAGCATCAGCATGAGGCTATCAGCCAATTAAACGCAACCTGTGGTCGAGGCCCTTTTCCCGGCATCAGTCCGCAGGTATCATACCAACATCAGTTTTTACATCAATTTTCTAACTTATTTCTTTCGACTTCATCAGCTGCGGCACTAAAGTTACGTGCAAACACGCGCGCCCACGATATACGCTGAATATTTTTGGGTCTAAATATTTATTTATTTTGGCGCACCCGTGCACCCCATTGTAGTGAACGGGTGCCCAGAATAAAGATTTTGGCGGGATCTGGGATACACACCAGATCCCAGATCCCGCTGTGTCCATGTGTCCCACTAAACGGCACACGTGTACAGGCGAGATCGGACGGCTATCGCATCTGCACCCACAGGTTCACTCCCGGGACCCGGGTACGGTGCAGCGGTCCAGACCCGCAACGGCCCCATAGCGCTATAACGGACTTATAGCCGTTACGACTGCTACGGGACAGCTACCCTCACGGGGAGCTGTGCAGTACAGTACCGTCGGTTTACACCAAACGGCCCGTAGCCACTCATCGGTTACCCTATGGAGGTAACCAATGAGCCGCGGACCGAGACCCACTGTAAGCAAAAACAAAGTGAGTTGCCATCCGCCCGCCGGTTAACTGGTTACTGTACCTCGTAAAGGCGCGCAAACGGCCCCATAACCGTTACAACTGCTATAAGACAGCTGCCCTCGCGGGGAGCTGAGCCTTACAGTGCCGTCCGTTAACGCCGAATGTCCTTTAGCCACTCATCGGTTACCCTATGGAGGTAACCAATGAGCGGTGGAACGAGCACCACTGTAATCCAAGTACACAGTGAGTAGCCGTCCACTGGGCGGTACTCTGTACACCGTACTCCGTACAGAAACGGTACCTATGGCTAGGCCTCGGCGTCCCCTAAGTTTCTATCCGTTAACGTAGCAGGTAGCCAATGGGGAGTGGCCCGAGCACCTCCGTAAGTCACGTATACAGTAGAGTAGCCGGCCACTGGGAGACACGTTGGGCGCCTTTTCGGATTTTCTTAGTGTAAGCATAGGGGTGAATCTCTAGTATTCAAGGATTAGCTAACAGACTGTCCTAACTAAAAAGGTACGCAGACCTCCCCCTTTGAACTTACAACTCATATCCGGAACCGTACTCGAAACGGCCTGCTCGACTACTTTTCCCCTCTCGAGGAAAGGTGTCAACAGGCTTAGTCGTCGGGTAGCGCTACGTCTGGCTCGCGGACCTCGCTTCCTACGCGCGCCTCAGCCTTCCCCACTGTACCTCCTCTGGTACAGTTCCCCTTTTGGTTAGCGCATTCCGCCTTTGCTGTTGCCCGCGACACCCCCTCGTCTACCGTTCCCTTAGGACGAACGGTACAACAGCTTCCTTTGGCACCCCCCCGAATCCCGTACCCACGAACACTGCTGTTCGTGGCCCGGAAGATCCCGTATACCCTAGTTTTCCTTCTTGGGGAAACTAGGGGATCGAGAGACCAGAGTGAACCCCTGGATCTTCTGCTCGTCGGCTCATCGACGAGAGGCCTCGCATTCCCTAACCCCCAGAGCTTCTCATCCCGGAAGCGAAGGAAATACAAAAACCTCTATCGCCACACGGCTACCGGATACTAGGGACACCATTATCCGGAGCGTGCCTAGGCGCAGTTCTGTAAATACTACATATGGGTGAACTTCGAATAGCTGCCATTGAATTCTCCCGCTGTAAGAAAACCTCAGTCCGAAGCAAATACCATGCCATGGTGGCATGGTACCACCGGCTCCTCAACCCTCCAAGCGACTATACGGGCCACGGCCCGAGTGTAATCACTGCATTGCCAGATTTACATGTCCCACGCACACGTAAAATCTGTGGATGTGAGATATTATTTACTTATTTTCTGGAAACACACGTGTACGTTTGAGGGCACACGTGTTTCTGGTAACTACGAATCTAATCCGGCTCGTTGAGGACCACCGAGCTTCGGATCACCCCTTGTCCAAGTGTACCCTAAGGACACACGTGGCCACGCGGGGTCGGAGGGTATACTTTGGCGGCGCCCCTGAGGGGGCAATATTGTGCTCCGGACGCAGAGCCGCCGAACCTGAACCCACACGTGTACCCGCGAGAGGGCCCGTTTGCTTATTGCTTTAGACCCACTCCGGCCCGATGAGGACGGATGACCGCGTGTCCACGTGTGCCCAGGGGTCACACATGGATGCGCATGACCAGGGGCGGACCCCTGCCTATAACCACAGGGGCATTCGTCTGCCCCGTTACAGTACTCATTGGGTCTGACCCCCTGTTGCAGGACCGCTTCCATACCTACCAATAGGTAGCTGCCATCGCTGGAAGCCGCCCTTTTCAGTACCGCCGCCGACCTGTCCACGGGCCGACACCTCCTAAACCATCCATCTGCTACCCTCCGCATAGGAGCAGATGGAGGTTGCCTGAGCACCACTGTAAGTCTATGTTTACAGCTGAGTACCGCCCACCTGGCGCTACGTTGCGCAGATTTAGTTAATTATTTCAGTGCAAGTAGTGGGGTACAATTCTTATAAGTAATGCTTAGCTAACTTGTTATCCTACCCACTAAAAGGGCAACGGTGCCCTCCGGATTTGAACTTACAACTCAACGAGGAACAGAACGCACCGCGCCGTCCCCGGCCACCTTTCCTCCGTAGGAAAGGCGTCGATTCGGTTAGCTCCCACGTCGCTCTACATCCCGATCAACTGCCCCTGACCTCCCAAACTCACCATCCGCGTGACGTGCCGCACGTGGCACGTCGTTGGCTTCAGTCCGTCACCTCCCCCCTTTTTCCCCCTTGCACGACCACTTCCGTGGCCGTGTACCGGAACCCCCAAGCACCCTACCTTTCCCCTTAGGGAAAGGCAGGGTGTTGGGCGATTTCTGGCAGTCCACTACCTCGACACCCTACCTTTCCTGCAAAGGAAAGGTAGGTTGAAGAGCAGCCACCTCAGGACTTCCCAGAATTGGAAGCGATAGATATACTTCGCTCTACCCGCCCCACCGCTTCCAGCTACTAGGAACAATAGTAAACGGAGGGTGCCCTGGCACTTTTCTGTAAAAACTAGACTAACTGCACCAGGTCGACCCTCCCCGGGAAGGGTTTTCTATGTCTTCCACCAACCCCACTAGCTTCCTGGATGGTTGGTGGAAGATACAGCTTATCAGGTGGCCGGATGATAATCCTTCGCAATTGGGGCGACGGAACTGCATATATCCAACGGTGCCATATCTTCACCATTGGATACGGTAATCACCCCGAAGTTGGAGTGAGAAAACGGGGGATATGGCCCGAATTAAGGGGGAATAACGTGCGCCACAGAATATTTTATGACACCCCACTTTCAGGGGGCGTTGAACCAATAGGCACTATCCCCAAACACGAGGGATAGAAGTTTGGTCATAACTATAACAACGCTAACCAGTATCCGAAAGGGCAAGAATTCTGTAAGAAATTACCCCTCCCTGTGATCGGGAGGGGTGTACTAATTGCACCCTCTACTCTAAGCCTTGCCAGCAATATTAAGGGGTATTGATGCTATGGATGTTAAGAAAACATCCCCCCCTCCCGCTGCAGGGTGGTTGTCGGAGGGAATGTTTTGATTGGCCAAAAAGGCCGAGGCTGCTGCACACTACTATCTTCCCAGGTGGTGTTGTGGGACCAGAAAAGTCGGAAGACAGTGCAGGTCCGGAAAGGGTTCGTAGCTGAGGGAAAGGGGGAAACGGTCCGGGAGAGATCCCTCGTACCGCGGTAGCAGTGGTAGAGGTAGGTAAAGAGGGATCTGGGGAGCAGACCAGGAGGAAGTGCGAATGAGGCGTACTAGCGTAGGTCACAATCTGGAATGCACGGGGTGCCGAGATCCAGATTCCAGGGTTCTTCGTAGAGACCCCGTGTAATGGCACAAACCCTAGAAGCCGGCAGGCTGACCAATGCACGCGCGCGCTAGAAAGCGGTAATGAGAACGAACACGTGGGCGCGAGTTGGCGCAAATCACAACACTAGTCGTTAGGCTTTAGGTCTCTGGTTTACCTCCAAGTTCGGTTGCCTCTTTACTGATCGTCGGTCGATTTTCACCGACTGTACTTAAAGGTGAGCCAAGCACTTATTGTAATGCCGCCTATTTCATGCCAGTACTGTAAGTGCCTAGCTAATGTATCAGTAAAGGCTAGTGTATCTACGTCTATCGTCAGGTCTAACTATCACACAGTACGGGTGCAATTTGCTAAAGGGGTGCCATGTGTACCAGTTGGCCGTCCACACTGTTGTCGCTCTCGCGCAGTCGCGTTGATATAGCTGTACGGTCGCGTAGAGATGCAGCTCTTGCCAGGTCGGGAACGTGTAGGGGTTGCACCTTGCGCGGAAGCGCTGTTACTTCAGTCTGCATCAATGGGGAGCGGCTGTCTAGCCCGAGGTACCGCTAGGCAGCGGTCATCCATCTGTGGTGGGAGCGGGTTCGAGTTCTTGGTCACCGATATAAGAGGGGAACTTGCTCTTCCACTCTTCCGGGCTCGGACCAGGACTAAAAACGTCCTACATTGCGTAATACAAATTGTTATTCGACTGTCACTGGAAGCGTCGAATGATACAATTGGATAAAATGGACTGGTTCCATCCCTACTTATATTCGGTATCATCCCTAGACTCCCAATCATCAGCAGCCATATCCCAGCTCAACGCCAACCTTATGCAATCATTAGAAATGGCTTAAGAGAGATGAACGCCCTCATTTCCAAAAGAAGAATTCTGACTGCTCACTAAAAATTTTTCTGCTGCTTCCGATCGAAAGTACTCCATTCATGACGAAGTCCTCGTCAGCATAGAAGAGGAAATGATTGGATTGGATTATACAAAGTTGTGTTTGTAGACGGCAAGATGAAAACCGTCCAGATTTCTGATAGATGATATGAAGGAAATTTTATTACACATAGCAAGTCAATCCTTATCAGCGAGACTCACAAGAAATCGAGTCAGAGGACCAGAGTACAAGCGTCTTGCGCGTAAAGTTAGAATATTTTATGTCTAATTCGACAAGACCCTATTCACTACAACTTACTTAGAACAACTTACTGAGTTGATCAATCCAGGAGATCCACTTGAAGCTAAATTCCATGAAGCGAAAACAAAAGAAATCAGAGTCTGAAGATATCTCGTGACGTGGAAAATTGTAACGAAAACTGAAGTTCCAGAGGGATCTACTGTACATGGAGGAAGATTCGTTCTTTCGATCAAAGATTCCGGTACGAAGAGATAAACTTGGAAAGCTCGGTATGTGGTTCAAGGTTATTGAAACAAGATGAAGCCTTCATTAGTCCATGAAACATGTACATATAAGTAACCATCCAGTACATTTCTTCTTGGAATCGCATCTATGTGTTCTGACTATTCTCTGCTGATGTTTCCCAAGCATATCTGCAAAGTGCCGAAAAGCTCAAACGGTATGTATACATCAAACCTTGCAAAGACTTCGAATTAAATTCAGAACTGCTACTGAAACTTTTTGAACCATTTCATGGACTTCCGTAAAGCGGAAACTATTGGGAGGAAACAATGTCAGATCATCCATTGGAAATTCTTAGTGTTATAAAACCACAACCGACAGTTCTTTCTTCTTCAAGATATCCAAGGACAAGATTTCTTTATTTTGTGTCACACACGTCAACGACGCACTACAAGCGGGAGAAATTTCATTCTCCAAGCTATCCGAAAGGAAAGAAGGAAAGTTTCAATTCAGAAAACGAGAATGGGATAATTTCCAATTCGCCAGAGTCGAGATCGAAACCAAGGATTTTCAAGTACCTCAAAATCGTTTCATTAGCAAGTTGAAAAGCTGTAAAAAGGTGCTTATTCAATGAATTCCGATCTCTGAGGGCACAACTAGAATGGGTTACACAAACAAGTCCAGATATTTCTTGTGCTTTAGCACAATGATCTCAGGTTACTGACAAGATGTTTGAAGTTGATCCATCTAAGGACATTAAAACGCGTAATGCCGTTTTAACCTACTTGATGAAAAGGTGTATCCTTCTTCTTCGATTTCCTCGAATCGATGAAGATTCTCTCATACTACAAGTATACTGTGATGCTTCTTTTAGAAAAAACATTGATGGTTCTCCCAACTATGATAAATCATACTACTATCACATAAGGACTACAGACGTCAACCGCTCTACTGGTAACCACATAAGTCCAAGAGAGTTAACATATCAGCCTTAGGAAGCGAGACTATGACATTAGCAGAGGCATTAGAAATGGCTTTCACATTAAATAATGATCTACTGAAGACGCTGGGGATGAAAATACCAATCATCATGCTCACCGATAGTCTTTCTCTATTCGACATAATCAAAAAAGCATCATCTACTGCTGAAAACGGCTAATGATCCATCTTGAAACTGTCAAGAGCACATACTCTTCTCGAGATTTTGAGAACATTGGTTTCATCCAAACTCAATACAATCCTGCTGGTTCATTGACTAAGAAATCTCATTTTCCAATCATAGAGAAAATTTTAGATTTAGAGACTTCAGATTTATATCACTCCATCGAACAATGGGTAGATAGATCTTAATCTGGCTGTTGATATTTTTTTCTATCGAAAAGAAGTTTTGGGAGTGTTAGAATCTACGACAATGGTAAAGGCCCATATCCGCTATGAAAAACTTTCCGATACCTTGCTTATGCTCTATTTCTAGTGTAGCCTGAAATCGGTACCAAGGTTACGTACTATACCCCCAAAACTTTATAATGTTCACTGATGGATGGACCAGAAACGGCTTGGCGCATCATTATCAACACAGTTGTGCCGAAGGTGCTGACTACCGCTACCATCCGACTTATTTGGTGACAACAGTGTATTAATTGAAGGTATGGAAGGTATTTCGGATAGAATAGCTAGATAGGGCTAACTAAGAAGGACTTCCATCTACGAAATATGGTCATTACGGCAAGTATTCGGTTAGTCTACTTCTAGATAATTCGTTAATGTTGTGATTAGGCTACTTTGACTCAGCTATCCAAGTTTGATAAGAAATAATAAGTGGGCGGAATAGCTGTCGACCTTCTAGATAGAAACAGAATAACACAAACAAATAAACCTCAACTATCAAGCGGGAAACTAAGGCCTTGTTTGTTTGCGCCCGACCTTCCCTTTACCATCCTATCGGTAAGAGAACCGGTAATCATATGGGCCTTTTTGGGAAGTGCTTTCACCTCTCAGAACGAGGTATCATAACAGACCAATGAACCTGTCGAAGTACCGACAGATCAACCTAACAATACTTCTGTACTATGCGAAGTGCCCTTCTTAACTGCCGTACTAGCACTAACATGTTACAGTGGTCGAAATTTTGAAACGGCCACTGTAATAGATGCACTTATCGAGGGAATAATCCCCTCAAATAACACGTTCTTCCTATTACTCGAAATAGCTATTAAATTGCATTCTAGAAGTCGGAAAATTATATAAAACCAGGCAATCAAAAAGGAACAATAGGTCAAAAACTAAACAAAAGTTTAACACGGCTGCGAAGTTTCATACCTCCACAATTTTGCAACCGATCTTCTTCTGACCCTAATAAGTTTTCGTTGCTCCCTTGCGATTCAGAACGCTGACAAGTCTCTTAGGAATGGAACTATAAAGGTTCCTCATGTAGGAGACTACAATATTGGACCATGCTTCGATAATCGCTTCTGCAAGATCTTCGACAGTATCGACTTGACTTCCGTCCTGGTAAACCTCCCTTTCCATGTGTCCCTGGAATTTTTCTACTATTTCAAGGTCTGGTGACTTCGCTGGCCACCTAACAACCAGCACTCCTTTATCCTCAAGCCAACCCTTGGTGTAATTTGAGCGATTCACAGATGTCCCATTCTTCGTAAACTTCGAGGAATCCACATTTTCACGAAATGTTTCGACGGAAAATGGCACTAATGCTTCTTCAAGGATTCCCACGTACCCTTGCAAGTTTAAAGTGGTACTGAAAGGGTGCAAATCGCAAGGATCATAATAGGAAATGGCTCCCCATACCATCAACTAAGCTCCACCTTTTCGGTGTTTTGAAAACACTTCCAGAGGTCTTCGCAGATCATTCCAATAGCTTGAAGTCCCTCAGACCCATCCAGGTTGAATTTACTCCCGTCACTGAATACCACGTCCTTCCATTTGGTGCTTTCATAGAGATTTTCATGGAAAAATGCTATATGAGCTACTTTATGATTTTTTCGTAAACAAAACAGAAATGCTAGTCTTGTACAGTAGATACGACAGTTTCTGAAGTATATGTTGGACCCGGCGAGTGGAAAGGTCCACTTTGAGATCTTTTTGATGTCATTAGCGCTTTTCTTGGTCTTGGAAGCCTCTCGAATAATATGTCTTGTAGCGGTGGCGGTAATGGTGTTTGTTCCGCGGCTTGAATGGCTACTGTTGTTTTGGGTACGGACGTTTGAGGAACCTCGCGACAGCATTCCTGGATTGTTTCATCTCTTGCTCTATCTTCCAAACGGACTTGCATTCCCTCGACATTTCTGGAATTTGACCTTTCTCTAGGTCTGAAAGGAGAGGTCCACGCGGCATGTTGAATGATTCTCCTGGACTTGGTGGGACGTTGGCTGATGCGATGAAGGGAGAAGCACTTTAGTGCCTGTTTGTTGCCGCGCTTTTCTATTTTTGAACCGGAACTGAAGGCGCTCAAAGGTCTTCGTGGGTACAAATTTGTCGACTGTATTCAAATTTCGTTTCATTTTTGCTCTCTAGTTCCTTTTTGATTGGCTGGTTTTATATACTTTTCCGTCCTCTAGAAAGCCCTTTAAAAGCTGCGCCTAGCGATGTAAAGAAGGGATTATTTGAGTGGATTCTGCCCTCGATAAGTGCATCTATTAAAGTGGCCGATTCAAAATTTCGACTACTATACATGCAGTGTGCATGTATACTGTGAATACGTGTTTCGGAAGTAAGGCAGGGATATTAAAAGTAGGGCAGTAAAATAGATAGTGGCGCGCCCGTAGTTGTACTACCCTTGAAGGTTACAGGGCAGTGCAGGAAAGTGCAAATTTAAACGTTTTCTACAGTAGTTTGCCATTGTACGTACAGTATTCTTACTTAAACCAACCAGACCGTAAGTAATA
>JAUBNZ010000400.1:0-17618 GCA_032355485.1 Bonnemaisonia californica
AGGCGGACTTGGGCCACGATCTGGCTCGGCTGGTTGGATAAAGCGTCCGAGACGGCGGAGTCGGCAATCATTTGTGCCTGCTGTAAAATGCTGGGAACCTCCGCGTGAATCAACTGTCGGATCTGGTCTGCCGAGACGAGCCCGGGGCCACCGGCGAGGGCGTGGGCCGCATATGCCTGCTGCGACACGGGCTGGTGTCCCGGGAGCTCTGGTGGTAGCTCGGGGACGTATGATGGCGGTGCCAGCGCCGACTAAGGGGTGCAGAAGTGCCCTGGTAGGCCATGTGGGGCACCGGCGCCGCAACTGACAATGTCAATTGGGCCGGGTCCGAAGCGTACCCGCTGAATAGCATGCCCTCCGTTCCTGTCGATGGAACGACCCGCATATCCGCAAGACAAGGAGCGGGAATCCTTCCGGAAAGGAACTGCTTCCCATGAACACTGGTCCGACTGGAGTCGGCAATCGTAAAGGGGCAGTCGTGACCTCAATGGATGCCGGAGCTATGTCATCCGTCTTTATCGCGAACGAAGCCGCTTACAAGAGGGCCGTAGAGGCGACTTCTGAGGGCGACGGGGCTGGATTGGCGGACGTTAAGTCCAACGGGTTTGTGGCTATTACTGGTGTGCCCCTGCGGGCCGCAACTTCGTGGATCCGAAGGCGGGGGTCGGTACGGAGTGGGTTAAGCATGGGGGAGAGGCTTCTGTGATGGGTCGCTCGCGCGCCGTACGGGAACGAGACTGGATGGTAAATTCCTGCTCCCGTTGAGGGGTAGTGGGGACGTCCGCCATAGTTGGGCCGGAACCGGCTTCCCCTTCAGACCGAGTGGAAAGGGTTAAGGGGCAGAAAAGGGGCGGAAGTGGAGGAATTTGAAAAGGTCTTTTCTTCCGGGTTTGAACCCTCGCTTCAGGCACTCTTTTCGATCGATTTTGGCACCCAGGTTGGGGCGCACGGTGACTGGTTCCTCGGAAACACCCTGGTAGCCGAATTAAAAGTTGATGACTTTTGCTTGCTTAGCGCACTTGAAACTTCCTTCTTCGCCCAAGCAATCGTGGAAAAAAACTCCAAGCTCCAAGCGTCAAGCTTCTAGGTCGGGAGACCAACTTTAGGTCCAAAAGTTATGTCTTAGACCAAGCAAGAACCGCCTTAAGACGTCGCGATAGAACTGTCCGGTGGTGGGGCCGGTAGCTTGGTAGAGCTTACAGGGACAGAGGGGATCAAGGAGAGAGGGACTTTATCGAGAGAGATTGTGGGGGCTCAATGAAGAGACTCACGCGCGCGGATTTGGGGTGTAAAGCCCACGAGCCGCTGGTCCACTGATACAGGCGGAGGACTAGTGTTCCTGGCACAATCGGTGACGATTATGGGAATGCGTCATGAGCAAAAAGCGCCGCGTGGGGTTAGCTGAGTTTCACGGAGACGGGCGTGGAATCGCGAATGGGGGCGCAAACACAATAACTGAGTCCTCGAGTGACCGCAGAGGCAAGCTATGCGTGGAGCAAAAACTAAGCTTGAAGGGAGGTTCCTTGGTACCTTTTGTCGTCAGCCAGCGGGTGAAGCCCGCCGGCTATTAAGTAGGGAGAGGCCCTGACTTTAATGCTTCCTAGTGCATTCCATAACTGTCAGGAGCGGGGTTGGGCATCGGTGCCATTACAGGGGCACCGATGCAACACCGAAGGGTGTCGAGTGGCTACTGTAAGCTAACCTACGGTTGCGTGCGCGCTCGCAGGTTGCCGACCTCTGTCACGTGGGCGCACTGTGTCAACTGCGTGGTCACGCAGCCATCGCTCGCGCTTGAGGTTGTCCTCGTAGACACACGTTCGACTCCCTGGATTTTGGGAGTCGTTTTTGTCCCACAGCCGCCACCTGGGGAGGGTACCAAAGTCCAGCACAGTGTTACTCCAAACACGTGCCGGAGAGAAAAGAATTCACCAGGTGCATTGTAGAATCTTCGAAAGCGAGCTGATGTGCAATAAGCACCAAAATATGGGAGCGGCTATTGGTGGTGTCCTACAGTGTTTTTACCAACACGCAGTACACGCATGTGAATTATAACCTCTTCCTCCTGTGAACTAGACAATGCCCCTCTGCCGACCCGACAGGATCACAATGGGACCCGCCCAATCATAAAATCTAAATCCCGCCAACATACTACCCGTCCAAACAACGCTTTGTCATACACTGCAGGCAGCATAGACAGGTGTCTAGACTATCCAATCACAATGTCATATCGATATATACGGCGCTACGTTTCCATCAATTCCCGTGATACTTCCACACTCGTTTTGACCGCTGAGTGGAATACAGTTCCTTGGGCTCAAAAATAATTTAGACATAGTTATGTTATTCACGACGCGCTCAGCCAATCACCAACTCCCATTTCGTTCCCATTCCCCCTTTCCCCCATTCCCCCAAAAAGGCACGCAGTTCGAACACCCCCTTAAGCGAAGGCAGACAAAAAAGGCACGACATCGTCCAATGAACTAGAATTATTTTTGAAACCTAGGGTGAGCATGCAAAATATTATTTTGAAATCAAATGCAGTAGCTATTAACCGGCGTAAGCCAAACCCCCAATAACGCCAGGGCAGGCCCTGGTGAGTTTTTAGAACTTAAATAAAGTCAAAACTTTATCTACGGATCAAGTATTTACTAGCATGCGAGCGCTTTCTAAACGGATCTACAATATAAGAGCACCACTAGTACGTGAAGCCAAGAAAGAGCCAAGATTGTAAATATTTTAGAATGGCACTTCCAAGCCTGAAATCATGGCCATCTATTACGGGACCCAAACCAACTTTCAATCATTGCAGTAAGTACGAGGGTCGCCCAGCCGCTGCTGCACCAACACACCTCAGCCGCTGGATCCAAGCTACACCACGGCCGCATTCATATTGGCGCCAAGACGCCACCAATATGGCACATATCTATTGGTGCTTTCGACTTGGTTCGGGAGTACATTTCGGAACAAACAGAACACAGTTTGATCCGAAATTTACTCCCAGTGCAAGTTTGCGCCCTGGGTTTTATTGAATAGACTTGATGGGTGATCGGAGCAATTCCAGATTTGGCATTTTGATCCCGTAATAATAGAGGTGCTCTAAGATGTCATGTATTGTATGTATGTGCACGAAAAGTCCCTCTTTGCAAAGGCCTAGCCATCGCACACCATCGCATAACATCAGGGATGATCGCACACCACCATGAGATGATCGCCATCACCATGTGATGATCGCACGCCACCATGGGATGATCCCGCACCATGGCGCGCCACCCGCCCTATTCTCCATCATGCTGGTCAATCCCCGCCTGACACTGTCACCACTCGGCTTCGCCACCCGACAGCCTCCAGTACCGCTAGAAGCGCTAGTACCTTTTCAATAGCCCCGACACCGTCTTGCGCCCGATGCCTTCTCGCGCCCTGCTCCCCGCGCCCTGCTCCCCGCGCCCTGCTCCCCGCGCCCTTTTCCTCGCGCCTTCTTCCTCGCGCCCCTGCTATAAAACCGCCCTAACAACCCCAACAATCCCAACAACCGCACCACTGCTCCACCACGCACCCGCACCATCACACACCATCAACCAGCACCACTATGGCCCCCACAGCACTAGTCCTCCTCCTCCTGCTAGCAGCAGCCCTCGGTGCGCGGATCCCACAATTCTCCAACGCCCCTCACCACCGTCATCCCGACTGCACCCCCTGCCTTTCGGACGATAGCTGCTTCTCCGGCCACTGCAGCGACGTATGTCTGCCAGTCACGCGAGCTACAGGCGCCTGTAACCGCCCTGTATGCGCCCCGTGTCTGCGCGATGCCCAGTGCCACTCGTCGTTCTGTCTATCGGGGCTTTGTGTTGATCACGGCGAGCGTAGAGCTGGCAGCTGCTTTGGAAAGCCCGAATGCTCTGTGTGTGCGGATCCCGTCGAGTGTGCTACTTCTATATGTCGCGAGGGCTTCTGTGTGGAGAATGACCCGGCATCGCTGGAGAAGTGTCGGGGGGGATCGGAGTGTTCTGCGTGTCTGTGGGCTTTTCAATGTATGTCCCGGCATTGTGACGTGTCGTTTGTATCGCTCGGGATGTCACAGACGGGGAGGTGTATTGATGCGGATGATGCTGAGGCCTCGAGGGAGAGATGCTTCGGGCATTAGAGTCGCAATGCTGGCAAGATAGGTAGGGATTTTCTCAGAGCTTTCGGAACGTTGGAAAACGTGCTTTTGCGTTGCCTGCCTGCGTTGAAGGGACGAACTATTAATTGAAACGTCATGTTTTGCAAGCTGTCTGCATGGGATCGTGTCCCCGCGAGTGGCTGGTGTTTTTA
Organism: Bonnemaisonia californica; assembly: GCA_032355485.1. NCBI lineage: Eukaryota > Rhodophyta > Florideophyceae > Bonnemaisoniales > Bonnemaisoniaceae > Bonnemaisonia > Bonnemaisonia californica. Next base: position 4,312 of record JAUBNZ010000400.1, read on the forward strand.
TCGATTGTGTTTGTGCAGACAGTTGTCCCATGGTAGAATGAACGCTCCTAGGCACGCTAGGAATGCCTATCTGTTCCTGTTTTGGGCAGAGAAACTCTTTGGAGGCAGTGATAAAGAGTAGCCATTTTAAACTGTTCACCATTAGTGGTAGTCTCTGGAACAATGTTCTTTCGCCTTTCTGCTTCGCCGCCATTTTAAAAGCTGTCTTACAATCTGTGCTTCTTACGAGATTTGATGTTAGTGATGATACTTTCTGTATGTGCCTACGAAGATTAAAAGACAGGAACATAATGCGCATCCCTTCTGGAAAGCTTTATTCGTCGCTCAGGAGGGGGGCGTGTGTGTGTGAGCCCATTCCCCCCCATTTTTGAATTTGAAGTAGGGCGCTTTGAATGATCATAGAAGCTCCTGGAGTAATTACTGTAATGAATAGGAGACCACGGACGAGAAAGAGCAGTACTTCCAGGATATGATACTGTAATGAATGGGGGTAGGGGATCGGACTGCTTTAGGGGTATTTTCGTCTGCAGGAGTTGGTATGATCATGCCAGCGTGTGTATGTAATTTTCAAAAATTTGTAGGCAACGCGTTTTCTCCGTAAAGCTTTACGCTGGCTTCACCAAGCAGATCACAGGGGGCTTCTCTTTACAGACCAGAGTCAATTCCTGTAGGAGCTACCAAACTCAATTCGAATCTAGCATCCGGATACGGGCGAATGTCGGGAGGTTGTGGTCTCGCTGTTCCACGCGTCTGATTTTTTCAACCTGTGCACGTGCCCGAACGAAATTCTGTGATCGAGAAAAAATGGCGCACTTTTATGCCTGCCATGGAGCGCTCAAATGGATTAGCCGTGTCTCGATAACCTAACAAACTGCTGAGAGCATCGAAGGGTGGATACCAATGGTACACCTACCCAGCTTGTAGCTGTAACCCTGCAGCCGCGCGCAAATCAATTTGAATTTAATTCTCCTGCGGTGTCAGGTTCATTTTGATGCATGGATGGCTATGCACGAAACGCGAGGTTGACTCGACCAGGCGCAGGATCCACGTGATACGGAGTCCATCGTACAAAGTTGTAGATCCAAATCCAGTCCTGCCCGTCGTATTTACGAGAGTTGAGCTTTTCAGAAGCTCACAGAACGAAGATGGATATTGTTTTCCTTCGCCAAGAATACTGATTCTAGAGTATACGACAAACTTACTCCCACTCTGAACGCCAATTTCTCGCGAACGAAAAAGGTTATCCCCGGATTTTGACAGGCTGTTTGGTCTCGTAAGCGTTTGGGATGAAATCGTTATGCAAGCAAAAGCCTTTTTTGATAACAATTTTCTCTCGCGATGATCCAGATTTGCCCGTCACAAAAAATTGCCCACGAATGTATCGTTACTGACGTTTACATCAGGCGATAAGATCGGAAACATCCTTCAAGTATGCACACCTGCTAATAACGGACTTTCTCATTACAATGGCTGCGTTTCCGTACTGCTATCAAACTGCACTTAACCATGTGAGGAAACTGTGGTTGCTCGCTATCTAAGGAAATGGTGAAAGAACAAGAGCAGAAGTATCCTTCACTGGCACATTCAGCATGAAGTCTTGCATATTTCTCTCCTGTGCGCTTGTGCTCTCACTCTTTATCAATTGCTATGGCTATGAGAAAACGGGCTCTATCAGCCAAAAATCCAACAAGCAGTCCATCACTGACAGTGCTCCACGACCACGGGCACGGATACTAAAGAGGCGCTGTGCAGCCTGCAAATACGGGTCACAATGTCGCACAAAGAGGTGCGTGCATAACCTGTGTGTGAGGAGAGGGTTGGTACGCGAACTCAGACGATGCGTCAGGAAGCTGAGAAAACGCCCTTCGCAGAACACTGCACCGAGAAAGCGGAGGGGGAGCAAGGGGAGAGGAAGGGGAAAGAATAGCGGAAATAAAGGGAGGAAAGGCCAGAAGAAGAAGTGGAGGAAAAGGGTGAAGAAAGAGTGCGCTCGTTGCAAGGACGGCGAATGTGCGATTGGACGATGCTACTTTGGCTACTGTGTCCTAGATACGGATGTGTCGCGGAATAAATGCCTGAAGGGTATATTGCCCATTTGCGCCGCCTGTTCCAGCACTTTGCAATGCCGATCAAATAACTGCAAGAATGGGGTATGTGTAAAGAAAAACGGCTCTACTAACGTTTCGAAAACGTGCCGCAATCTTCCAAATTGTGCCCTCTGTGTCTCAAATAATGCCTGCTCATCGGGAATATGCAAGGGCGGAAGGTGTCTCAAGCACAAGTCTGCATCGGCGCTCGTTTGCTTGGCGAGGAATAAGACTTTTTGTCAGAGGTGCCGTTTTAACTGGCAATGCATGTCCAACCTTTGTCTCCGCCGCCGCTGTGTAGAGACACCTGTAATCGAAGAGAGTAAGTGCTTCAGAGACAAATGATAAGGCTCATACGATGGATTTCTGGTCGAGATACTGTAGATTGTTTAAGTGATGCAAGCTCGACAAACATAGATTTACGTATCTACATCAGTTTCAGTATTGCAGAGTTTCCGGGGAGTGTTATATCACTCAGGTTTTGGACAACAGTTGCGTCAATGCATGTACCATGCGGGCTGCTATAAACTTCCTTTCGTTGAAGTTCACGTCCCTGATAACTTTTATTCTTTCCACCATTCGCCCATTGAACGGAATCAGGGTCCATGGCCCATAGCCAGGGCAAAAAGAGCGGGATGCAATAGGATGACGGCAGCTATTCAAGCGAATAAAACTATGTGGATCTGCAGGACGCCCACACTTCTCCGACTAACCGCTGCCAAAACCAACCATTCCCGCTGGATTCCACTTGCAGTCGGCTCGCTACATCTCCAACGCCCTTGTCAAACAGAGCACCGATGTCATATATAAATATTACTCAACTCCTGCTGCTGGTCCGAGTGTTTCGTCTTCTTCGGACATTTTTTCGACCATATCCCTGCAGCCACTCCCATTGTAACTTCTCAACCATTCCTCATCTACACCCCCCATGACGACGCTATTTCGCAAACTTCACCGGCCCGCTCCCTCTCAAACGATCAGTGCGTGGGAAGCCAGATGTCAACGTAGAGATACCGATCATTTCGATCAATCCCTTCCTGGACCTGTCGAGCGTATACGGCTCGGATGATATTTGCATCGCCAAGTAGAGCAATGCTTCGACTTGGTCCCACTCAATATGAAGCATACTGCCGACACACAACGAACTACGGGTGCGATTCGGGCGTGGGGGTGATACGAAGCTCTATGGACAAACGCGAGTATGGAGCATAGGGAGCGCGCCTGCAACGGCGTACAAGAGGGTTGAGTGGGTGGAAGTGTGACTCGGGCTGACGGCGGAGGAAAATCTGCAAGACAGTGAGTGGGTCAGACTATGTTCCGGAATTCACGGAGGGGTTCGTCACATTTGGGACTGTCGGTTCTGAGGTTGAGGGCTTGGTTCTGAAGGGCTGGTTTCCACAAAAATCAACTGGTCTTCGAGGGTATACGAGATGCTGCTGAAAATGAAAGCCCATCGATGTCCTGAGGAGTGAGTACATCTTCGGAGACGAAACGAAGCGGCACGGCAGTTCTCAACGCGCTTTTACGGCCGTATAGCTTTCGATCAGACGGCGGCAAGGCGATGTTAAGCTCATGAGCATGGAGCATCATTCTCGGGGGCAGGAAGTGATGATCAGCGAAATAGAGCGAATCATCATCAATGTAAGTGGCGTCGCCGACAATTGGTATGCCAGCATTCGCACAATGGACGCGTAGTTGATGTCTACGGCCTGAGTGAGGCTCGAGGCGGACTTTTGTCACCGGCGCGTTTCGGTAGGTTCCATATGCTAAGGGGTAGCATTTGGTCAGTGACGCTCTTCCGGGATTTTCCGAGGTACCGACGGTCATTTTGTAGGATCCCAGTGGATACGTATCGGCAATTGACTCATCGAAGGTCAAATGTGGTTCGATAGTGTCCGTTTGCTCCCCCTCACGCACGGCGTCAGGAACATGGACATGGCCATGAACAAGCGCCAAGTAAACCTTTCGAACGGATCGCTTCTCAAACTGAGTAGCGGCCACGGCGGCGGCATGTCGAGTGAGAGCGATCAATAAGACGCCCGAAGTGGCATAGTCCAGGCGATGGACGAAGCGTAGTCCGAACCCCAGCTGTGAGATGTGCTCGTTGACAGATGTCAGATGGGAAATGACGAGTTTTTCGACAGTGTGCGTGAATTCACCGTCCATGCGAACATCGGCCGGCTTCGAAACTACTAGGTATCGTCCGGCGTCATGGTGCAACACGGAGAGATGCGGATCAGTCGGTGGGGTTCGGCCTGGCTTTGTCACGGGCGCATCGCCTTCCTTCTCACGAGGGCGGAGGTTTGCGCCCGATGTCATTCGGTACAAGTTCGGGATGGCAGTGAAAGAGGATTTGGGGAGGATGAGAGGTCTGGCCTGTGGCTCGAAGAGGTGCGTTCCAGAGTCGTGGGGGCATATGATTTTGGACATGAAAATGCTACATGGTGCGAGCGTACTTTACCCCATGGTCCATGTACCGGAGACGACGAATAGGGTGTCACCGGTGATCCGTACAGATAGTAGATCAGAATATACAGCAGAAACTGCGTATTCAGTACCCTCGGGCGGTTGGAATGTGAAGTATGGAAAATGGCGGTAATTGCAGCCATACATTATTATCGCCATTTTTTCTCTGTGGTTGGAACTATTCCCCTAATCCCCAAATATAATATAAATTGAGCTCTACTGTACAAGAGATGCCATTTAATGTTCAAGTACACCCCTAATAAAAGCGTCTACTGTGAATACCCCTATTATTTATATTAGTGATATATTATATATCACAGAAGACACTGAAATTATTTAAAATCTAGCTGAGCTATGATAGAGGTGCTCTAACTGTCTTGCATGGAGGTACCCAGAAAAAACTGTGAAACCCCTAAATGTGTACAAGAAAATCGGCCGAACAGCAAGGCAGTCTAGTTTGCCCCTAGTTTACCAACACGTTAATCTACCACTCCAGTACATTACCGATACATAAAGCACACTTTCTGCCTTTCTGCAAGCTCACATGAAAGAAGCACAAGTGAACAGTACGCATCGAATAGAAAACTTTGGTAGTTCAGAACTGATGTCAGTTTCGCCTGAAGTAGTATCATGATCGCACTACCTGAATTTAATCGAACTCCAGATCACTACAATAAATTTTCCCTTCGAGAAGCAATGGTCATCTCCAAATGTTTAGAGAATGCGGGCGACTGCGGGACCTTCTAATTTGAATCATCCGAATCTTTAGTCGAACCGATCTATCAGGATTATACTGCCTATCAAAAACTCCTTTATTAATGCGCATAACATCCTCGGTAATTCCTGCCCAGCTGTTCAAGGATGCTGGAGAGGAAAAGCGCAACCTCCCTCAATAATTTAATGGTAAGAAACGTCCTGCAGCTTCTTGATTATAACGATGATTCCTCCGACTCGCCGGGCGATGCCCCACCCAATAACATAAAATCGACTGACGGCATGATTTGATATATTTGCCCTTTTTGGGACACCGCCAACACTGCGTCTTCAGTCTTCACCCCTGACTTCTATTAATAGCCGTGTGGTCTGTCAATAAGTTGCATTATATATAAAAAATTGAGGAAGATTTAACAGCAACTTGAAAGCAGTGTTAAGGATATCGCTATATCGTCATCGAAAAGCAGTCTCCACTTATTCAATATGTACAGGGACTATGTTACAATTGTTTGTGTGGCTTTGCCACTTTTGAATGCTGAATGTTGCCATTGGCAACATTCAGCATTCGTAAGTCTCAAATGGGAATTGGAGTCCCTTCGATTTTTTGCATCCGAGTAACTGTTGTGCAGTAGGTTAGCTGATGAGGAATCGGGCTTGGCAAGCTACCCCTCTTTTTCATCCATTGTCTATAGTTAAGGGCCATACCATCTCTTGAGAATAAGGCACCTTCAAGGTGAGAGGAAGGGCTCTGGTGAATCATCATGATTCAGCGATGTCCCAGTAAATTAGTGGCCTTTGCCAATATTGGCAAGGGGTTTCCCCTGTACCTGGCGGCTTTCCTTATTGAATTCGCGAAGGCCAGTGGCCACTAGATAGCGCTATATGATATCCCCATTTTCTTCGTAGTGTTCAGGGCTCGGACAATCTGCTAACATGGGTGGGTATATCGTAATGAATTTAGATTTCCCCCTGGTGTGCTGGACTGGGCTTACCCTGGGGCTCACACAAGAGTGCAAAAATAAGTATTCCAATTATGGGGGATGGGTGGGACAGTCAAACTCTCCCAACCTTAAGGCCTGGCCCAGTTGACTCATCCCAAACCCTCTGAATCTGCTCCAGACATTTCTATATCTAAGGAGTATGAATAGCTTGAAGATGACCCGGAAGTGTCTTGAAGCCAATTGGTACAGAAAATCTAAGAGAACAGCGATGAACAGGCAAAGAGTTATTGAAAGGATTTCGGCAAGAGCTAGAAGAGTTTACCCGTTCCCCAGCAGCAGAACATTCTGGTGTAGTTTTTCAAAATCTCAAAAACTGCTTGGCACCCTGTCCTGCAGGTCCATCATATGTTGCGATATACCCGGGATCTATGTCAGCTGACTTGTTGTCAATAGACTTGTTGTATGGAGCAATAGGGTATGTACACATTGTTGTCTGACTATCTTTAGTTGGCCCTTTTGCCAGTGGGACCACTGGTGGTCTCTACTGTCTGACAAAGGATATGTTTGGGATGTCTGATAAATAGGAGAAAAGTTTGCAGAAGCTAGAAGTAAAGTATGTTGAATGCAATATGATGCAGTGTATGGGAATAAAAGACTGCGTCCAGTGATGGACCCGTAAGTGGCGTTGAGACATATGGAGAATTATTTTTCTGGCCAATAATATCGAGGTGTAAACTGTAAACACATTCAGTCGTCTGAGTAAAATCGAAAGTTACAATTCGGCTCCAGAAGTAACCCCAAATATATATATATATATGTATATATACATATGCGCAATACAGTATCATCATCCATATACAGTACTACAGTACAATTGTTGTCCAGTACTGTATATGGTATGGATGATATATTAACATTTCCGTACAGTAGTTGGCGCAAAGTATACACTATACTTTACTGTAACCTGTATAGCAACTTGAGAATTACCATGGGCCTTCTCTGGACCAAGTAGTATTTGTTTGATAGTTTGCTGGCGTGCCGAATGGCAGAAGCACGATTGGATGAAGTGTTACTCATTATAATTCATTTTGAAGCATATCTCATCAGGGAATCAAAATCGAAAAGAAAACAAGATACCCTTCGGACATTTTGGGCGTTGGCAATAGCGGCTTTAAGCAACGGATCTTCAGAAATTGAAATGACATCTTTAATGTGACAACGTTCTTCAAAAGTATCCCCAGCACGTGTACAGAAGGATACTGGCCTATTCCATGAAATTGAGTCGTTTTACACCAACACAGTGTCTGGTCAGTTCTGGCACTATAAGCAATCTTAAGGGAGCAATCTTCCAGATAATGAACGGGATAGTGTACTATTTTTTTATGTTCAAATAGGCTACAATAGCAAGCAAGGGAATGGTATCCAAGTATCGTATTTTTTCCGGCTCAATGATTGCCAAGCTGGACCCGCCTGGAGATTGAGATTACAGGTCCAAAATGACTTGCAGCGAAGCGACTGCGACTCTGCCTTCTTCATCTACTATGCTTTACAGCCGTTCCACATCTTCATCTCTTCACGTAAGGAGATTTTGTTGCCAGCCACTTCAGTTTGCTATTTGCTATACTGTATGTATATTTATAACATACGGCACCTGTTTGATTATTCGGCCGGAACAGGTACGTTATTGGTAATTTCTCTATTATTTCAACATTCAATAAAGTTTCAGTTGTTTCTATAACATGATATGATAAAACAACCTTTTTGAAACAGAAAGAGGTATAATCGTCAAAGGGAGATGTATGGCTTTATTTTCTTGTGAAATTCAACTGTAAGCCGAAGCTTTCCATGTGATCACTGCATGAATTCCGTGTACACCCCGCTAGACATCAAATCAGCAGCACTTCCGTCTCTCGCAGCTGCATCCCTGTGGATGCACGCTGCTGCTGCGCAGCCTCGGTATAACATACCCCGAATAGCGTTCTGCATTCCCGAAAATCAGCTGGCAGAATTCCAGCTAAGACACTTTTTTTAGACCCGACCATTGTTCGTTCATCACAGGCCTGCCGCGTGTAGAGTTTGACTTTGGAATCCAAACAGCATCGTTCTTTGCGTGAGTCTCTTGAGACCCGCGCTACTCGTACGCAGCACATTCCTGTATACCTCGTCAATCGCATGTCAGTGCAGTGTTGAACTACTCATCTATGAGTCACTCTCCAACGACGCCTCTGCTCATCGCCACTTGAGACCCTATATGTGGCCTAAAACATGCCTCTCACCTCGTTTGCTAATCGCTCACCATCACATCCTCTGCTCCTCCTTTCCTTCCTTCCCACTTGTTAGCATGCTCGTCGACTCCTTATAAGCGCAGCTGTTTATTCGTAGTCACAATCCAGCGCCAAATCTACAGACCGTACGCTGTCTCTTCTCCCACGAAATTCATCGCATACATCATGCCGTCCACATATTCCCGATTGCTGCTTGCGACCTCCATACTGTTGATCGCACTTCTAGTCACCCGGCTTCACGCACAGCCAGCCCGCGCAAATGGGGTCGATGGTGAGGTATCTGAGGCCATCGAACCAGACCGTTCACAACTTCAACAACGCAAGGACGACGAATGCAGTAATGAGTATCGCACCTACGATGGCAGTTGCAACAACAAGCGAATGAAGCTGTGGGGATCCGCAGGACGCCCACATTTCTCCTACTTCCCACCACCAAATTCAACCATTCCCATCGGGTTCCACTTGCCGTCCGCTCGCTATATCTCCAACGTTCTTGCAAAACAGAGCACCGATATATTCAACTCCCGATGCTTGTCCGAGTTTTTCGTCTTCTTCGGCCAATTTATCGATCACACCATTGCAGCCACCCCCATTGAAACTTCTCATCCATTCCCCATCCATATCCCCCGCGACGACCCTATTTTCGCAAATTTCTCCGCTGGCACGCTCCCCTTCGAACGCTCGGTGCGTGGGAAGTCAGATTCCGGCGTAGAGGTACCAATCAATTCGATCAATTCCTTCCTGGACCTGTCGAGCGTGTACGGCTCGGATGATACTCGCATCACCAAGCTGCGAAGCTATAATAATGGACGCATGCTCACAAGTTCCGGCAATCTCCTGCCACTCAATCGGGACGGATTGCGCAATGCCCCCACGAGCGACCGCCATTTCTTTGTGGCGGGTGATCATCGAGCCAACGAGCATCCCGTTCTTACTTCGATGCACACGCTGTTTGTTCGCGAGCATAACTCCTTGGCTGATGAGTTGCACAGGAAGTTCCCTGACTGGAATGACGAGAAGCTCTTCCAAACCGCGCGCAAAATTACGGTGGCAGAGTTTCAGAAAAGTGTATACAAGGAGTTCTTCCCGACGATTACCGGACGCTCCCTGTGGCGTTACAGAAAATACAAACAGAATGTAAACCCAACAGTGAGCGACGAGTTTGCAACGGCAGCCTTCCGGATCGGACACACAATGGTTGGGAATCATATCAGCCGAATGGGGAAGGGTGGCGCAAACATGTCCCCTCTGCCTATGGAGAAGATGTTCTTCCAGCCATTCACAGTAATGACCAAAGGCATCGAACCCTTCCTCCGTGGAGCGATTCGGAACAGATGTCAGGAAGTGGACATGCAGGTACGAAACTCACTGCGGGAATTTCTGTTCACCAAGACGGAGGAAGAGACCGGTTTTGACCTGATCGCGCTCAACATACAGCGAGGAAGGGACCATGCCCTACCGACGTACAACGAACTACGCGTGCAGTTCGGGAGGGGACCGGCGCGGAGCTTTGCGGACATTACACAGCGACGCAGCGTGCAGAGCGCGCTTGCGACAGCGTACCGGACTGTTGACCGGGTGGAGGCGTGGATTGGGTTGATGGCGGAGGACCACATGAGGGGGTCTTCGATGGGTCAGACGTTGTTCCGGATCTGGCGGCGGGAGTTCCATCGAATGCGCGTGGGGGATCGGTTCTTTTATGAGAGGGCGGGGATTTTTGAGCCCGAGTTATGGTTAAAGGTTCCCAGGGTGAGGGATTTGTTTTTGAAGGACGGGGTTATGAGGGATATTGTGCTGAGGAATACAGATATTACAGGGAGTGAAATTGGACAGAGTGTTTGGAGAGTGCGGGGGTGCTCCCTGGGGTTTGGCCCGGATGATAGATGGTGAGGACTGGATGTAGAGATTTGTGTATATTGTATTAGAGATTAGAGATGGATACCATGTGTGTAAAAAGATATTAACATGAGACGTGTGCATACAACAAGGGAAGACAAACAAGATACGGCGCATGATGTTGTGATTTCGCGGAGAAAAGGGTTTCAGGAACAGCCAGTGTGCAGCATTATACGTTTCGACGCTGCTGTGGACGCGGCGCTGGAGACCACGCGGGCAAGAGAGGACTGCGGACAAAGAGCGAAAGCATTGGTGTCACACTTGAATGCATCGTGTTATCGTGTTCGGTGCGAGAGCAGCGATGGTCTTCGTCAATGTTGGGGAGATGGCTGATGTTCGCGATGGTTGTTTTGGAGGGCTCTGCAGGATCGCTGACGAGGGTGCTCCTCGATTGAGGATCGGCGATGGGGTTCGAAAAGTTTCTAAACTTTTTACATTCGAAATTGTATCCGTCCTCTGTAAGCCCGATTCCTGTAAGCCCGATTCCTGTAAGCCCGATTGCTGTAAGCCCGATTGCTGTCAGCCCGGGGCGACCCAGAGGCGCCATCACGTCGCACCAGGGCGGCGCATTGCAATGCATCAAAGACTTCCTTTTCGCATGACGGATGCAACGTCTGTAAAGTATGTATGTTGTTTGTGGGTACATAAATATGATACCCCTTAATACGGACCGACCAATGATACTCAGTACAAAGACATAATATGTCAATTTACTGGCTACTTTACGCTTCATAGTATATACGTGTAAATATGTTCCCCAGTTACAGAGGGGTAACGTACATCTCCTTAAAAGCGGGTGCAGACGGGTGAATTTAGTGGATACGGATAAACGTTACAGGGGTCACGTATGCTGTGACATATGCGTGGGATTGTCACGGTAGACCCCCCTGACAAATGATCACGTTATGCCCGCCTCAACAGATCACCTCTCGAATTGTAGACGCGTCACGTATGTACGGCACAAATGTTTTCATACAATGGGCCGCGAGGGATGACCAAGAGGATGCATTACAGCAATTGAAGATGACGATCAGTGCAATACGTACTGTGTTTTGGACCCCTTCCACTCCAAGGCGCCTACTTATTTACGGGCGATGTGCGTCCGTCAGACTAAAGTATCGCTTTTACGTGCGTTGCTGACTGTCCTAGTTTCAGCTCCTCCATTTGAAATATTGCCATTGCTGTGTACGGAAGGTACCGTAAGCTGCTGTCACAAAGACAACATGATTGATGTCGCCTGACGGCGGCATTTTTTGCCCCTTCACTTGTGACAGCAGGTCCAACAGATAGGCGTGACAGATGCAGAATGGTTGGCAACGCAGCATGTGGCAGCAAAGCAGGTCACAGCTTTGCTGCACCTCCAGACAGGTCCAGACATACTTCACCTCAGAAATCTACGCCCCCTCGGCTACTTGAATGACTAGCAGCAACAAACTGCGTTTATGATGAGCTGTCACCATAAAGTTAACTGTTCCAACACTTTTTGCATCATGACCTTGCCGAATCGGGCCCCCTGGGAAGTGGCTACATTAACAGGGGGCCAGTCGCGCTGGAAATTTACCAGTGGTAAAGTTTTAAAAACTATTATAGTTAAAAATTATGTTAGAAAACGATCTGGCACTACCATTCTCCCCTTGTTGCTGTCGATATTGCCGTATCCCCAAACAAGATCTGAGGGTTTGGTAGGGTACATTTGGGCCCGGCACAGCCCCCCTGTACAGTACTCTACCTTCTCAGTGTCTGCTTCCAAAGGGTGGGTAGACACGGCCTACCCTTTTGGACATTCTGTTCTAGCTACTACCCTTGGAAGGGTAGGCCTCCACAGGTGCCAAGGGTAAAGGGCCCCTTTATCTGGGGAGAGGGGTTTCACAGCAGTGCCTGTCTACCATTGTTGATGCCTACAGTAGTATGATGCCTACAGTAGTATGCATCTACAGTAAATACACTCTAGATGCCCAAAAGGCATCATACTGTACAGTAGTAGAGGCACCTACAGTAGTAGATGACATGTTACGCACTACTTTGAAATCCCTCTCCCCAAATTACAATACTCAAAGTACTAACGTTTACCTAGCAAGACGTCGATGGAACATCCAGTCTTGTTTATGAAGCACCCTTCTGTAAAGTACAGTACTTGCCCGACTCCACTTCCCACCATACAATGAGAAGGTGTCGGAACAGTGTAAAATCCTGAGGTTGCACTACTGCTGCCTCTCTGCCATGACCGCCCTTCCCTCAGCATAGTCACAGCCCCAGGAACGGTCACTAGAGGATTGCGTGATCATCCTAATCTTGAGCAACATTATGTCGAACTCAGGTCGAGGGAGAAGCCCACAGCCCATCCTTTGCCGCAACACATATTCGTCATAGCCACCATCAGTATATCGAAATATACGACGCCTCACACACTAACAGGCTGCATCACGCCTAGCGCATTAGCGCTGTCAAAGTCGTGCTTGGTTCTGTAAGACAGCGGTCATCGAGACCAAAGTATTCACTTTCGCCATCTGCTAACTAGCCAATTTGTTCTCTAATGCTGAATTCATCATAAACAAATTTAGTATACCGTGGATAGCGATACTGTATCATAAGCAGTTTTCGGTATATTGGCGGAATGTAACATATACAGTATCTACAATGTTGGGAGGAAAGAGACATTATTGTAGTGGTTCTGTTGGAGGTTGGGTATGAGCAGTTCGTGGCCACAGAAACAAATTTAATGTGTGCTGTTGCGGTGGACATGATCATTAATACATGCCATGATGGAAGTGCAGGTCTATGCAGAACCTTCCTCTCCATTCTTTCAGGCGTTCTTGTGTAAGACCTCTACAGCAGAACCAAGCTCTTAATATCATACCATGTAGCAACTAAGACAGCTGATCCAACTTCTCTGGGCCATTGGTATAGTATCATAGACA